>BMAO01022728.1:0-168191 GCA_019973975.1 Trichonephila clavata
ACTGCATAATCTCCTGAGAGAGGCAGATAACTTTTTCTCATGATAAAAAATATATTTGCTTATTCTAAAAGCATTTTTTTTTTTCCTTTTTGCTTCCAAAATTTTAAATGACGTTTTTTTTTACATAACTTATGTTTTGTATTCTAATTTTATTTCATTTGGTTAATTTATACAAAGCTCCCATATCTGGATTTAGTTTTTCTAATCAGTACAGATTTTATGATAACGACAAATATTTGATTCTTGGTAATTACTTAATAAGCTAAAGCAAACCTAAAATTTTTTAAGTATATTGGGTAACTTGTAGTCTAGGAACCTTTAAATATGGTTAATCAATTATTTTCATTTAATAAAATTTTTATTTAACTATAAACTATAAATTCTGAAAATTGTCTGCTTTTAACAAGAGAAACAATGTTAGGAAATGCTTTAAGAAAATTTCCACAAGTTTGCTTTTGAATTCTGAAATCAATACAATAAAAAATCTGAATTATCAGAAAGGTGTTATTGTCTTTAAAATTTGTTTTGTTTTAAAACTAAATTTAATCTCTTAATTTGTTTTAATTTTCCTTTTTCAGAATCTATGAGGCGTGCTATAGGTGCAGTTTTTAATAAATGGCCTGGGAAAGAAAGATTTGGTCTTTATCGGTTTTTACCTCTGTTTTTCTTTTTAGGAGCAGCATTAGAGTTTACAATGATCAAATGGGAATTTCATGGAGTAAATTTTTGTAAGAAATGTTTTCTCATATTTCTTTTTCATGTAATAAACTTTAAGGTAATTTATAGTAATTTAGATAACATTTAAGTGCATTTATGATAAAAGTATATTTGTGTTTATTTTTCACTCTGTAGTCAGTATTATTTTGTATCCTGTTTATGTGTTTTGCTATTTAAATTGCAAGCAGTTTTTCTTTGTCAAATAATTATGACACCCAGAGTTGAAATTTGACTTCTCTTGTAAATGCTAGTGTCTTGCTGTTTTTTTAAAAAATGATTTATTTAATTTGCTTAGGAAAGATGTTTTTTAAACAAATATCAAATCACAATGTTGCAACAGAATATAATCTTATTTTTTCATGGGGCTCCATTAGACTTACTGTGGGTGCTAATTTGATATACGTGTGCTATGCTCTAAGTTATATTCACCAAGATGGGCGATAACATTACAATATTATTACCTTGATCTTTTTATCATGTTGTAATGTGGTTGCCATGGGAATGATGTATAAGTGTGTTTTTTTTCCTACTGTAACCCTATTAATTTCAGACGATTTTGATTCGATTTCTTTAAAAATTTAAACATTTTCATTGCAGTCATTCTTCAAGTTAGCAGCTTGAACCTTCTGTTGTATTTGTGCTATTTTTCAATATGGATATTTCTATTATCATTGGTGAGTACCAGGATATTTTTTTAAAGAATATGAGGACTGCTTTTAATTATTGCTGCAAACTATGCATTTCCACATTAATTGACTTTTAAATGCATTTTTAATTGTTCCTTGTTTGATAAAATTCATTAAAGGAACATGCAGCTTTTTGGAATATTACAAGTTATCAGCAATTATTAATTGCTGATAACTTGCATTATTGATTTCAATACATATTTCAATATACATTATGTAATTATTTTATTTATAATATAATATATTATACAATTATTGTATATAATTAATGTATTTATTTATGACAATTATTATATTATACTACATTATTATTTATTTTTAGTAATTATTATTTTATATTATATGAGTATTATTATATATAATTATGTTAGATTTCTATTAGTTATATTGATTGATATTGGTTATTTTTAATCCATTCCTATGTTTTTTTATTTTATCATTCTTTAAAATTATTTTCCTTACGATTTGTTACAGCTAGACCAAGCGCTGCTTGGCGTGATTTCTTAATTGCGCCAAACACTGGTTTGGCGCATAGCATTCGAATATCAAATTAGTTCCTTTATACCAAATGGGAAAATTAAAAACCTATATATATATGAGTGCCTCATGAGAGCTGAACAAAACCCAAAAACTTTCCTAATATGAAGTAGGCTCTATGTTTCTCTTTGCAACATAAAGGATCCATTTCTTGATTGTGTTATGACATGTGACAAAAAATTGGTTCTAGACAACAACAGATGACATTCAGTGCAGTGTCTATACAGAAATTAAGAAATTACATTTTTTTTTTTGGCAAAGATGTATAAATGCTGATGGTTTTTACTTTGATTAATGAATTTTATTCTAAGCTGATAGATTAGCTGCTTTAAAATTTATTGTTAAGAACCACAATTATTTTTGCTCTAACCCAATAAGTTATATTTAAAATTTTGACTATTTATATAAATAGATACATATGTATGTATATATAGTTGTATAATGATGCCTTAACTTTTTTTCAAAATCAAATAAAATTCTTGAATGGAACTGATCTAAAAAATTATGTGTTAAATTATTTTAATTTCTAGTATAATTTATTGAAGCCCTGTGGCTGAATGGTAGTGCATTGCGCTTCCACACCACAGGTCTGAGGTTAAGACCCCGGGCTGGGCAACTTTGACTCAGCCTGTAGGTTGATAAATGAGTACCAAGCTTGCTTTCGGAGCCTTCACTGTGAAGTCATAACATCATATTACTTCATATACATTTAACAATTTTGTTTAAAAATATTATATTTCTTAATACATTTTGAAACAGAGTGGTCATGGTCGTGAACACTTGACTAGCAAGTTGAGTTTGAGACCCTCCATACAATGGGGCTGATGCACATTATATTATATGAGTAATATAATATAAAAGGCTTGGCTCAAAGTTCCCTTGTTGGTGTGGAAGTTTGAAGAGTGAGGTGCCTGTTCAGGTGTTATCCTTGTCATTTAACTGGGGTTCAAAATTGCGAGATCCGTTGCCTTTTGCCCTTGTGCTGCTTCAGAGTGTAATGTACGAGGGTTAAGTTGAAAAATAAGTTTCCCCTGTCGACTGTGGTCAGAGTTGTGTATGAAAGTCAAAAAATAGAATGAGACATTAAAGATATGACATACCTTTATTTTATTATTCTCATACGAGTACGTTGAGACATTTGTCATATCGCTTGATAAGCTTCAAAATGTCCTCCAAGAAAAAATCAGGGCTTTGCATATGGAAGAAGCGTTGAACGGCTATGGGCGAAAGGCGACACAGCAGGAAAACGTGCAAGTCACTGATACACCATTGGGTAGAGGTCGCTGCAAATCAAACAGATGGCGCTGTTGCAGTGCCTGCACAAAGCGGAGACCAGCCTCTCATTTGAGCCCCGGTAGGTATGGAGAGAAGGTGCGTTTTGAATTCGTGGCCAAAGGAGGAAGTGAGAGCGGTTATCCGCTATGAATGGGCACGTGGAGTATCAGGAACAGAAATTCATAACCGCCTCGTGGAAGTCTATGGGCCAGGTGTGATGTCGAAGCAAATGGTGCGGAGATGGTGTTGCACATTCAGTGATGGACGTCAGCAAGTGGAGGACATACCGAGAGCTGGCCACTACAGATGCAAATGTCGGGAAGGTGGATGACATGATTAGAGCGAACCGGCGTATCACCATCGATGAAGTAGCGGAAGAACTTGGAATCTCACATGAGCGAGCTCAAAACATCATCCACGACATTCTTCGATACAGAAAAGTGTCAGCACGATGGGTGCCCCGACAATTGACCTCGACACACCAGGAACAACGCATGGCGGTCAGGCTGGAACATCTTGTGCGTTACCATGAAGATGGCAATGACTTTCTGTTTCGGATTGTGACGGGGGATGAAACGTGGGTCCACCATTTCACGCCAGAATCGAAGGCCGCATCTATGGAGTGGAAACATCCGTCATCACCTGTCCGAAAGAAGTTCAAGACAACTCCCTCTGCAGGTAAAGTGCTCCTCACAGTTTTCTGGGATGCCCAAGGAGTTTTGTTGCTGGATTTTTTGGAGGTTGGAACCATCAATGCTACGCGCTACTGTGACACCCTGTCGAAATTGAAAGAGGCGATTCGGAAAAAGCGGCCTGGCCTTCTCACATCTGGCGTTCTGCTGTTGGATGACAATGCCAGACCACATTCGGCGATGGCAACGCAAAACCATATTGCAACTCCTACACCATCCGCCATACAGTCCTGATCTCGCACCAAGCGACTTCCATCTGTTTCCGGCTTTGAAGAAAAATCTTGGGAGAAGGCGCTTTGGAAGCAATACTGAAGTGAAACAAGCCGTTCAACGCTTCTTCCATATGCAAAGCCCTGATTTTTTCCTGGAGGGCTTTTTGAAGCTTATTAAGCGATATGACAAATGTCTCAATGTACTTGGTACCTATGTGGAAAAATAAAGGTATGTCATATCTTTAACGTCTCATTCTATTTTTTGACTTTCATACACAACTCTGACCACAGTCGACAGGGGAAACTTATTTTTCAACTTACCCTCGTAATTTAAAAAATCAAATCAAACACATTTTGAATTAATCAAATATGAATGACTCAGTTAATTTTGAAATTTAGTTTGATTTTATGCTTATATCTTTAGATGATGTGTTATTACTTTTTGTCAATTCTAATTTATTGTTGAATTTTTATCAAGTGCTGTAAATGACTTTCAATTTCTTAGGAATACAAATAATTTAGAAACTACATTTATCTATCTTCTGTTTTAAATTTTTAGTATTAAAATAATTTCAAAGATGTTACATAATGCTTGTGTAATCAAGTTACTATATATCTTTTTTTATATTTGTATAAACAAATTTTCTGGATGGGAATTAATTTTGGTTCTTATGTGTGCAATATAAGAAAGTTTGCGTTGAATATATTATTAGGGGAAGGACTTATGTTTGTCAGTAGTTATTGGTTTACTGTCTATTTGATTATTAAGTAACATTTTTGAAGTTATGATATTTAGAAAACATTACTAAAGTATTGAGGGAACTCTTATTATTTTAATTATTTTTCAGATAAAACTTACAAACGTCGAAGAGCTGAAGAAACAGTAGCAAGGGAATTGGAAGGAAGTGTGAAATAAAGTGACTACTATATTTAAAGATTTTCATTGTGTAAATCGTAGTTGAAATAAGTTAAACATATGCTTCTTAGTTGAATAACAAATTCAGATATATATTTAAAACTGTATGTTGGTGTGACACTTTTAATGTATGTTTGAAATAAAATACTTAATGTGCAGAATGTGTTTCTAAAAACAAATTTATTAAACTTTCAATGCTTCAAATTTATTAAATTTTTAATTATTCTTAAAGGAATCTTTAAAACATTTGTGATAACTTATTGTTTAAGTAAGAGTTAACTATTCCTTTATTATCGGAAATTCCTTAACTTATCTACACATTTTAGTTGTACTACGCCAGCTTGTTGAAGGTCCTCCCACCAAAACAAGGTTCTTAATAAGGAACCATCCCTCAAAAAAAGAGATGAATATAAACAAACAAAAAAAAACCCCGACAAAAATTGAAAAACAGCCACCAGATTTGCTGGAAAAAGATGTCCAAAAAACAACTACACGCTCTGGTAGACACATAACGTTTCCAGCCCGTTACAGAAAATAGTTGCATATTATTTTGTATGATTTTCATTTGTTGTATTTTTACCTTATTTGTATGTATTGCTTGGCAATTTAAAATTTTACCACTGTTATTGCATATTGTATCGTAACTATGTTACTGGGGAAGGAGTAATGTTGCATCTCTATTTATATATTATCTTTGTTTTTGTAACTTTAGTTCTTCTGATCTGGCAACAAAAGAGTTGTCAATATTGCGGCTGAGGTAAGAACACGAATAAAAAGCTTACGATCGAAAATAGTTTTCTTCTGTTATTTTTAATCATTTTAAAGTGATGAATCAATTCTAAAAAAATATTTTTATTTATTCCATATATTATTCGCGACTAACTCATCTACAGTTTAAAAGTGCTTTGTAAACCTTTATCTGTGCTTATTTTCTAATGTATATAATTCAAATTATTTTAATTCTTTCAATATATTTGAAAGGTATCTAAATATCTCCTAACTTTTTATTTTCCAAGGATAATTAATATTCTTTATGAATTAATATGAAGAAACCTGAAAGGGGTTTTGCTGATTTTAAAATTGGTTTTGTTTTTAACTCCGGATTAATTCTGTCTCCTTTTCTTTAAATTTTTTTTACTGTTAATATTTAATTATTTAACATTTTGTTTTGTTTATGTGTTTGTGTATCTCAAGACATATAACCATTCTGGAATATTAAAAGGTTACCTATACAGTCCAAAAAGATTGACTGTCAACTTAAGCCAACTTATTTTATATACCAAGTTTAAATAGTTTTTTTACTTTTTTTAATTAAAAGTAATTTAAACAGTGAGATATATATATATACTTCAGTACCTGTTTTTGTAAAAAAAAATCACACAAACAAATATTTAGGTATGAGCAATTAATAACCAATAACTGTTTTTACATTTTTGAGTCATGTTTTTACTATTAGTTAAATCTTGCATTAAATCTACTGCATATATAGCTTTAAAAATTTGTAGATTGTTTGTAAATATATCAGTCTTCATAGTGAATGTAATCAAATTAAAAATTTTGAAATTTTGCGACTTAAATTTCCTTAACTTTAATGCAAATATTTTACAGTATTTTAAAAGTTTATTTTTTAAAAAGCATTCAGTGTATTGAAAACAAGTAAATTTTATAACATCCAAATTATTAACGTTATAGATAGTTAGTTTTGAGAAATGTAACAGAATTCCCCCAAAAAACTCATTTTGAGGAAATAAAAAAAATAAGCATAATTTGCACCATGTTTTGAAAAATGTGTTTTTAATGCAATGCAGCATTTATTATTGTTAATTGAACTATTCTACATTATTTTATTATCTTTAATTTTTTTTATAGTTTTAAATTCTATCTTTCTTGAATGCTCTTATTGCTATATAGGTTTCTCAAACACTTGTCACCAGTAATTAACAGTACCTTCTATATAAAACACCAACTTGTGTTTTTTATTGCTTCACTTTGAGCACTATTCTTGCATGATAATATAGTATTATGTACATTGTTTCAACTTTTGTTATGAAAATATTTTGCGCAAAATGTCTGACAAAGTAAATTTTATTTTATATCATGTTTAAAACGAGTATTTATAGTAATTATATGGTTATTTATTTTTGAGTCATTAAATATTAACAGTATAGACATTTATATGTGAAACAAACTTTGAAGAAAATTCATCTCTTATCTTTGTTAAATTTTTCTTGAAAAAACACAATCGTTTTGTGTGAAATTCACAAAATAGTTAATAGAATCTAGCACTCTAATCTTTCTAGTTAGAGTACTAAAATACTTATTTTTTTTTGTGAACTATTAAAATTTTGTTTTTAAATTTTAATTTTTATTCCAATTTCTTTAAAAACATTCCGAATTAATCTGCTTCTCAAACCTGTCAAAATTTAGCAATGTGTTTTTCTTATACTACCTTCAATTTGTCACTTATGACAATTCAATCATATTTATTGCAGTATGTTTGCACTTTTCTATATTTTTAATTACTGGGATCACCACATTAAACATTTTTACAGCACTAAAAAATCTCATGAGGTGCAGGTATTAGTATTGTCTTCAGTGCTGTTTTATCAAGAGCTGTTTAAGTATGAAATAGTATTGTGTTTCTCAAAGTATTTATACCAAGCTTAAGTAAGAGACTATATATATATATGGAATAAAAAAAATATACCTACATGAAAATTTGTTGTGGGTAAATTATAAAAATAAAACCGCACACATGAAAATAAAGCAGTGAAAGACACTGTTAATGGAACTTCAAATCAGTAGCTAAATACTTTAATTTTTAGAAATAAAAGAGTACAATTCAAAATCTTGTCCCTTTGAACAGGGGGTGGAATACTTTGTTTATGATTTTAGAATTCAATTTTCGTGCTTTTTGTAGAATTAGTGTAAATAATATATCAAAGGAATCAGTGAAATTTCCTCTAATTTTAGAACCAAAAAACAAAAAAAGCAAAGCTTTAAGCATTTTGAGATTCCAATTTCCCTAAAATTATATTTGTTTAGTTTCAATTTTTTCTGAAAATAAATTCTTGCTTTAAATTGGAAATTTTTTTATGAAATACATACATGTCAAACCCATGTTTTCATTGACTTATGCGTACATGTTAGAAAGAAATAAGTTATTTAATTTTCATAACTGAAATATCTTCACAACTTTTCCCTAATGAATATATTAAAAAAATATATCTAATTCTTAAAATATAAATTGATATTGTGTGATCTCTATTGCATTTTTGTTCTTGGGTATTTTATCTATTTGAAAATTATAAGTACTTGGAAATTAATCAATACTTTAGACTTAATAGTCATGATTAATATTTTTTTAAACAGTGCATTTGTGAATTTTTTTAAAGTTACAATTTTTTATTTTAAGAATGGCTACACTGTAGTATATTTTAATATCTAGGTTTGTTTCATTTTTTTGTTTTCATTTGTAATTTTTCTGTTTGTTTTCATGTTTATACTAAGCTCATATCTTTCTCCAGCTGATTATGGATATTTAAATTATCCCGTCTTCACAATTTTACCAAAATATTCAGAATTTTAGGAAATTGATAGAATTATCAAAAGCACAAATTATTGCTGCAAAATTAATTTATAGGAAAGCTATCATCTTTTTTTGTTTAGTTTCAGTTGGAATTTTATTTGTTAGCTGAATATTTTAACTACATATTTACATTTTGTAGATTCAAAATATGCTTAAAAGAAGAAAAAATTTTTGCAGAAAATAAAGTTTTTGAATCTGATTTTTTTTAATGTATTGAGGCATTATTTTGTGAAATCTATAGAACTGTGGAATTATTTTCTCAATTACTTCTCAAATATCATTTGCATTATTAATCTGAATTAACATTTGCACAAAATATAGTGTCAAATGATTATTTGAATTATTATCAGAGCAAAAACAATATGAAGAGAACTTCCTCAGATTTTGATTCTACCAGAAAGAAAAATATTTTGAGATTTTTTCATGAAGGATTTTTAAAATTATTAATTAAATATTTGGAAAAATTATATATTTTGTAAATAATACAGTACAATATTTTAAAAATGCAAACTGAAGTACAAAATAAAATTATATGTAAATTTTAAAAATTTTTACAATTGAATGGAACTGTTCTGTCTATACTTTTTTGATGAACCATTTGTATCTCTTGTGTGCTTGTAATTGAATTTCACTGACTAGATATTTTAAATATCTGTTTGTCAAACCAGGCTTTAGCTTAGACTGCTTGCAAAATTGATTTTGCATTTCATTTGTTTTGCTACTCTAGGTTATTAGGCATTGAATTTTGAAAATTCTTTAGGAATTAACTTCTTATCCCCCCCCCCCCAAATTTATTTTCTCTTTATATCTCTGTTGTTTATAAGGACTGTATTTGCCTGTGTCTCTTCATTTTAATATGTTACTCACTGAGTATTCATTTTTAAAAAGACCTGAAAATGACACCATTTACTAAGGTCTTAAAATATTTTAATGTATAAAGTCTGAATAAATAAGCTGCAACTCTTTATCTAAAAATTTTTTCTTGATTCACTACATCCATTCTAGTTTTATTTGTACAAACATTTTTTGATAAACTTTATTCTAAATTTTGGGAGTTTGATTTTTAGCAAATGAATATTGTGGGGAGCTTAATTTGTGTAGAGAAAAATATAAGGCCACTATAAAACTTTTAACATCCTCATTGTTTTGCCTGCAAAAGATTTTGCTTTTAGTTTATACTCATTTCAAAACAAAAACCTGATATATTTCTTTATTGAAAAAAATTTGGTTTTTAATAAATATAACAATAGAACTTATATCCTGTTTTTGTAAATTTTTTATCTAATTATATTTGAAAAGTTCCTTTTGCTACTTATTATTGCATAGATAGTTGCATAAATTCATCCTTTTAGTTTCAATGCAATAACCATTTTGTAATATAATTGGTTTTTCTATTCAACTAGTCATTAGCTGATTTATTTTAACATCTCTGTAAATAGGCCTACGCGATTTGCTTGTATGGAGTGGCCGGGGTTGCCTGGTGGTCATCGATATGAACTCACGGCTGGCATTCTCTAGTCATAGATTCGAGTCCCAATGACCCTGAAGACCCACTGTGTTGAGGGGCTGATGCACATTTAATCTTTCATTGCTCAAAGTACTCACATTGGAGTGGTGTGGAAGTTTGTTAAGTGGTGTCCCAACTCTGGTATTGTCCTGGTCTTTTGACTGCAGTTCAAAGTTATGAAGTCTGTCGCCAATAGCCCTTATATTGCTCTAGAGTGGGATGTGAATAAACATTCACTTCGCTGTGTTTGGATTAGGACTTGTAAATTGATTTTTTGTTAAATTTTATCTGACCATAAAAACCGAGCTTTCCAAAAAACCGAAAGTTAATTATATTTTTTTTATAATATTCTTTCAAGTTTTATTTTTCTACTATTATTTATAGAGTATTCATATTGTAATTTTCTAAACTGCAAATAAAAAGGGGAAAAAACTTGTATTTTACTTACGAGCGAGTAATGTTTAAATAGTAAGTAGATGATTTTGCCAAATAAGTAGAATTTTAATGTCAAATTTTAAAACAGAAAAAAAAACTTTTTTTACACTTTGGTACACTTTTTTTTGTAATAACTGCGAAAGTACTAAATTTTTTAAAAATATTCTACGAATATACGAAACGATATAAATGAATTTTATGTACTTGCACCCATTCAACCCTCGTCTAGTGGTTAAGGTCATGAATTCATAGCCAGTGTGTCATGAGTTCAAGTCCTTGTACCACTGAAGACCTGCCATGTAGAGACATACACATTATATCTGTCGAAGCTTAGAGTCTTCCCATTGGTATGGTGTGGTAGTTTGGAGAGGCGGTGCTAGCTCAGGTGTTATCCTTGTCTTTTGACCATGGTTCATAATTATGAGGTCTAAATGAGCTAGGTTCCTTTGGACATTCTGCCAACAGGTATTGTATTTTATAGTGTGGCATTGATAAACACTCGTTTACCCAAACTAATAAATTCATATCAAAGAGAGACAGATTTAGATGTGTTAACTGATGACTCAAGATGCAATTGTGACAAATTTATAATGAATGCATTTTATAGAGCTAAATTTATTTGTTAGTAATGTTATTTTTAGAAAATAATTTTGAAACTTTTTTTAAATCCAAGTGTCATATACATCAAACAAAAAATCTCTTCACGAGAAATTTGTTTTTCCCAGTTTGAATGTAATGGATTTTTTCCCCTTCCATATACATAAAACGTTTTAAAAATCTCATATTCCCTTTTAGAGGAAGGAAAATACAACCAAAGTTATTTGTAAAAAGCAAAACTACCCCCCCCCCCGGTAAGAAATTTAATGGGGGGATCTATTTGCATGGCTTGAATATAAGTAACTGTGATGCCTGGTGTGGTGTTGGAACAATGGTCATGCTCTTTCTGATGGCAATCATGTTTCTGAATATAAAAATACGAGTATAGAGTACGTGAATTAAAGTGAGTAGACATAGACAATGAAAACACTCAAATTGAATTCATAGTGAGTTGTGGAAATCATTTTTTTATTCCAGTTTCATGAAATAAAATATTTTCTGAGAAAACGGAGAGGGTTTGCTTTGATTGTGTGCATGGTCATTGTCGAAAAGAAATATAATGAAGAGAAAGAAGTCTTCTAATATCCTAAGTACTCAAAAAAAATTTGTATGTATTTCAGTTGGATTATTGGAAAAAAATCGCAATTTGGATTACATTGAACACATATTTTAAAATAGTATTATGTAGATGTATTTCTCAGGATTATGGATAAAAAAATTAAATTTTTTTATGCTTATTTCGAAACATGTATATATCTTTTAACCATAGTAGCACCATTTGCCTTTAAAATAAATGTTAAAAAAATCTGTATAAATAAATAAGTATTTTACTTGTAAATTTGTTTTTCTGTATGGCAGAAATCATCATAATTTGGAGTCAATTCACTCTAACTATAAAGCTTAAAATAACAAATAAACAATGTAATCTAATACAAAATTTGAATAATTATCAAGACATTTCAATATGCTGTTAGTGCTAGTTTTAAAGTGCAAAGTTAACATGAGTTTTTTTTTTTGTTGTCAAAGTATATAGCAGAGGTGGGGAACCTTTCTACTATTTGAGGCCACATGTAAATCAAGTAGTAATAAAGGAGGCTGCCCATTGGTTGATGTACCTATAAATGCGACTTTTATGAAATTATTATAGTTTTTATATAGATTTAAAATTTTGTTCATTATATAGAAATATTATTAAAACCTTATATTTCTGTATTCACATATGGGTAAAAACTTGTTATAACATTAATCATTGGTTATTATTCACTTATTAAATTTATAAATACTGTTGTAACTTTTTATATTGCACTGCATATATATTTGGATTAAGCTTCATAATGCGAAGTTTTAATTGATCCTCTAAATGAGCATGTCTGGTTGTGTTGCCATGTTGCACTGGGTGGCGTTCTAACATTTGAGATGTACAATTGGCTGTTCCTACAAGCAGTCATTTAAACACATATATTTCTGCCATTCATTATTTAATTCCATTGATCTGCTAACTGTTGTAATCTCTATAATTAAATATTAATTAATACAAGTGTTAGTTTTTATGTGAAGGCTACACTTACACTTACGGGGGCCACCAGAAGTCTTAAGGCAGCGGGTCCCCACTCTGGGCCGAGGGTCTAGGCATCGGATCATGGCTAGCGTGTCATAAGTTCGATCCTAGTACCACTAAAGATCCGCCGTGAGGGAGCGATGCACGTTAATCTGTCGAGAGCTCAAACTCCGTTGGTGTGGTAGGAGAGGGGGTGCAGCTCAGGTGTCGTCCGCGTCACTTGACCATGGTTCAAAATACGCGGACGTCGCCAAAAGCCCTCGTGTTGCTAATCAGTGCGACGTTAATATTCTCTCACTCTCACTCCCCACCTCTGGTATATAGCATTTATAAAGTAGAATTCAGAAAGAAATTTTATTTTTTGAAAATTTTAACTGAACTATTTTGAAGTTTTTAAATAATCATTTTGATAAATGTTAATGAATCTGTTATCATAAATAACCTTTTAAGCTTCCATCACTTTTCATTACTAAGCAATTCAGAGGTCCTCTTGGGTAAATTTATTTCACGAATATACCAATATTTGACTTTTCAATTGGCTTAAGAAATTGATTTCTGGAAGTTAGAAATATTAAAGTGATTTAAAAATCGTTTTGTGTGTGTTGATTTCATTTGAAATTAGCTGCAAAATTTGCTTTAGATTAAAGCAGAATTAATAATAAACAATTGAAATTGAGTTTATTACGAATATAATCTCCTATTGAAAAACTTGTTCTGTCTGATGGAATTTTAAATTTCATGAGAAATGTTTTTTTCTTGTGCAATATTAGACTTTTCCAATAACACTTTTCATTATTCTAATTCATTTGCTATTCTTTGAAAGAAAATGCTTATACTTAAGAATAGTGGTCTTCAAACTGTGTTCCACGAACCGTGGGGTCGCACGAATCACAATAAAAAAAAACGAATGTGTGTGCACAATGGATTAATGTTCTCTATGAAGTTTGTTTACCCTCAAGAATTTAAAGCTCATCCTTGTCATTAAGAAACTAAGAATTCTGTTTATACAAGATAACTTTTCATTTTATAATACTTTTAAAACCTTTATTATAATGTAACAAAAAAAAATATTAAAACGCTTTATCTTTATATGTGTATTACCTACATGATGTGAATATTTAACTGTTTACTGTAACCCAGGTTCTATGAGATAATTTTATACTCTCTTGTTAGTACAATGCCTTGAAGAACTAAATATTCAAATGGAAAATGCACCTACAATAAAGGAGAGGGAACAATATATTGACATGTCAACAGATCCGATGTTAAAAATTTAAATTTATGCAAGAACAGATCTTAAATTTTATGATGCAACTTTATGCAAAATACACAGTATTTGTTTAAGCATTTTAAGCCATTCAGAACAATGTGTATAAGTGAAAAATATTTCTCAACGTGGTGGCTACAAAAACAGATATACGAGACAAATTAAACTCAGAATATGCAATGTGATTGCAGTTAATCTTAAAAGACCTAGACTACGATAGTTTGGGTACTGCAAGAACATATCCCAGTTACTAAACATGCATGGATCGCAGATTAATATATTAAAAATTTCATGGCAATACTTTTTTAATTGCCTTTACACAAAGTTTTTAATTGCCTTTACACATACATGTTGCTCTACCTTAAATATTATTTTAAGATATATATGTGGGATGGGGTTCTACGAAAATATTTTCTAGTTCTAGGGGTTCTACGAAAACACCTCTAGTTCTAGGGGTTCCGTGAGTTGAAAAAGTTTGAAGACCACTGCTTTAGAATAAGCAATTACAAACGCATGTAAAATTTATTCTTAGCATATTTGTCTTTCATTCTCGGGCGGGGGGGGGGGGGAGATTTAAAACACCACTTTTTTTATTCGTCAAATTTCTCAGACAAGTAACGCTCGCGAACCTTACAGCACGCATTTTAAGCAACCCTGATTTGTGCTAGTTCTGAGTGGCGCTCCTAGCGCCACACTTTTTTGAATCTATGTCATCTTTCAGATGCTTAAACACGACTACTAAATTTCGTTTATTTAACACGTCTTTCTAGGTGTTGGGATTTTTTCATCGTCTGTGTACATTGATTAGTTGTTCCCTCTCCTTCATTATAGGTATTTTTTCCTCGGAAGTGGAAAAAAGGTGCTCTTTTTTTCCCATTAGGGGAAACTATTTAGTTATGCAAAACATCGTACTAACGAGTACAAAGTTATTTCGTGTAACCCAGGATAGTAAACAATATAATATTCACAATCTAGTAGGTAACGAATATTAAAAATAAAAGTATTACAAAATAAGATCATTATGTATCAAAAAAAAATCAGTTTTATAACTGGGAGATATTTGTGGTTATACAAACTTTATAGAGAGAATGAAAATCCATTTTGCAAAAACACATTTATAATTTTCTTTTCAATTTTTTATTGTAACTCGGAGAACCCCTGAGTATGACTTGTGCCCTTGGGTTCCATGAAACACAATTTGAAGACCACTACTATTGACCAGTTGTCTTCAAACTTTTTCAATTCACGGAACCCCTGGAACTAGAAAGGATTTTCGTGGAATCCCATTCCATATTCATACTTAGCAAAATATATCTCAAAATAATATTTAACGTAGATTACCATGCTATGGATACTTAATGTATAGACAATTAAAAAAAACATTACATTTATTATTAAAAAATTCTAATTTTTTAATATAATTTACTCATTAATAATATTAATTTTTGATCCAAGTGTCACCTACTCATGCATTATATTTAGTAACTGGGATATGTGTGCTTGCTTTTTTTCACACAAACTATCGGTCAATCGCATTACATATTCGGAGTTTAATTTGTTTTTAACACGCTTTTATAAGTTTCACTTGTATGTAACAGAATCTTTGAACTCGATTTTCATCCGCTTTAAAAGGTCAGATTAATTTGAAATTTTGCACACTTATCAAGGACCGATGTCAATACAATAATTTCATAATTTTGTCTCATTGTCCTGATCAGGAATAACGATCTCCAGATTTGGCGACTAATTCATAACACCGTTTCCAGATTTGGTGACTAGTTCTATATACCATTTCAAGATTTGATGACTAATTTAATATACCATTTCCAGATCTAGCGACTAATTTCATATACCATTTCCAGATTTGGCGACTAAAAGATTAAGTTACAACCCTATAAAAGCGAAAATGTTTGCGTCAACAATTTCTTGCCATAATATACTAAACAATTGTCTAGTTTTTCTGAAAATGGAAATAAAACAAATGACTCGTGCATGCGAATAAAAATATTTAGGGTCTAACCCAGCGTTTCTCAAACTGTGGGGTGCGCCTCCTGGGGGAGGGACGCGAATATATCGAAAAGTCCAAAATAAAATATTTAAATAATTATTAATTTACCGAAAAGAAGCAAAACAAAATACATTCTAACAAGATAAAAATAAAATACATATTCATACTGATATAAGATACTTTTTGCCATTCTGATACATTCATATGTATAAATGTATCAGTACGGCAAAAAATATTTAAAAATTGATTTATTAATACTAAATTAAAAGCTAGTTTAGTAATTACTAGTAAATTCCATGGGCTTGTCATATACAAAATATAATACATATATTGATAATATGTGCAGTTTATAATATTAAAGTCGCATTGTAGCTTTAGCGTCGAAGTACATAAATATTGCATTCAATACATTGTTGTATGAGGGGGGCGGCGATGAAAATTATGACTGAAAATTGGGTCAAAAATATGGAAAATTTAAACAGCACTATTCTAACCGCTAAACTCAGACATAAAATCTGTTTTCTAAATTCTCTCTTCGGATCTGAGGAATGAAACAATCCATTGCTTCATTTTATAAAAACAGCTGAGAATTGATTCAGAGATCTCACGGGATTAAATAATTTCTCACAAACTCTTCGATTCAAAAAGGGTACTTTTGTGTTTAATTCGGATGTAAATTTCAGGTAGAATATTGAACTCTTTTTAGTGAGAAATATTTCAAACTTAGCTCTTCCAGATATCCTTCAGTTGGCTGATCCTACATTTTACAAACCAGGCCGTATCGACGCACTGATAGGATATCAAAGGGTATCCCATTTTTTTTTTAAATGACGTATTTAAGATTTATTCATCAATGAATAAATGAGAGTTTAAAAAACTAAAAAGGCATGCTTTTATTTTAGATCGAACTAAAAAATGAAAAATAAATTATAGTTATAAAAACTAAAAAACACGCTTTTATAGGGAATCGAACTAAAAAGTAAGAAAATATAATTCTTAATATAAGAATAAAATGACTAACGAGAAAATTTGTCATTGTGGTAAAAGCGTGGGGTGCTTTGTACTACATTTTTACACTAATTTCTGCACTTCGGAATAGAACTAGTAAGAGAACTTATAACAATTGATATAGAGCGCCCCACGCTTTTACCCCGATGACATCAATTTTCTCGTTAGTCAATTTATTCTGATATTAAGAATTATTATTTTTTAGTTCGATTAACATAAAAGCGCGTTTTTTAGTTTTTTTAAACTGTAATTTATTATACTTTGTTTTTGTAATCACTTATACCTGTGTTAGAAATAATGTGCATTTTGCATGAATTTGCGACCTAAAATTTAGGAGCTGTTCTTGCTAAAATTCAGGTTTTAACATCGAATCTGTTGATAAATTGTTTCCTCTCCTTTATTATAGGTGTTTTTTCCCCCACAAAGGTACATTTTCCATTAGAAAACTATTCCGTTTTGAAAGACTGTGCTAATTAAGGAGTATAAAAACTGTAGAATATTCACAATCTAGTAGGCATTATATATGTATATAATGATAAAACGCGTTTTAGTATTCTTTTATTATATTATAATAAAAGTAATTGATGGCATCCCTCATACGGCATTAAAAATCTATACTGATGGCAGCATGGGCGACGGTGGTATTTCTGGAAGCGAAGTGCACATTGAGACACCTGATACTACATTTGACATTAAGATTAAGAATATTAACTACTGTTCTGTTTTTAGATCTGAACTTAATGCAATTTATAGGGGATTGCAATTTATTGACACAGCTTTTGACCTTGTCTTGAGGGACATTTGGATTTTAACAGTCAGCCATGCTTCTATACAGCACCTTTCTCGTTGGATAACTGTTGGGGATATGACAAGCCTAAATATTCTGAATGTCCTGGTTTGACTTTCTTCTAGACACTGTATATATTTTCAATGGGTCCCCTCTCATATTGGTTTGAATGGTAACGAGATAGCCGATAGTTTGGCCAAGTCTGCCACTGCCGACACTTTGATGAGTGACACTTGTATAACTTTTGCTGAACTCTCCTCTTTAAAAGGTTAGAATTGAATGCAATTTGGAGATTACCCCCGCTCACCCTTGGTATTTTGTGAAAAAGCCTAGTTGGTGTCACCAACTTAATATTCCTAGGTATCAACAGACGGCTCTGTCACGCTTTTTTAGTGGCCATATCAAGTCTCTGACTTTTCAACAGGGCCGGAAAGTCTTCCCGGAATGTCCTAGGTGCAAGGCTGTTCAGGCCTCTCCCAGTCATATTCTGAATTGCTTGAGTTTTTCGTATGACGAGGTTTTAGAAAATCCTATCTTATTTCTGGATTTTTTGGAGATTTTTGGTTTTATGGAGCTACACCATCTGGGATAAGAAGCAACAACAACAATAATAAAAGTTTAAAAAGTGTTGTAAAATATAATTATTAGATATAAATAAAATTTTTGGCTTTAATCAATAGGATGAACTTCAGATACTTGGGAACTTGAATCCATTTTGCATACATATTTTATAAGTTTATTTTCGATTTTTTTTATTGTGACTCATTGAACCCCAGGGAATGCCTTGTGCAACCCCAGGGTTCCGTAGAACACAGTTTGAAGACCACTGCTATAGCCAACAAGTTTTTTATTTTTTATCAGAGATTACTCCTTCACGCTTACAACTACGTGTTTTTAGAATGTAACTCTCCCCCCCCCTCCTCATAAGAGTAGTCTGTGTACGCCACTGAATGGAATATAGAAATACGTTTTTTAGCTCCATAGGGAAAAAAAGAAAAGCTGACAAAAACGACATGAAATGCTTATAAAAATGAATCTAAAAGAAGTATTACAAATTATTCAGTAGAGTTATAACTGCTTTTAAAATGTTTATATATATATATTAAACAAAAATTCCACAACTGACTTCTAAATCTAGAAAATATGTCTAAAATTTGGTTAGTAGATGCAATTACGAAATCCATAATGAATATATAACACGTGATTATATTTGCACGAAATATAATTCGAAACTGTACTCGTAAAACATGAATAAAGTATACAAGTATTTTTGAGTGCATCAACAAGCTTTCTGTTTTCCATTTAATTTACAGAATTCATCACCTTTCTCAGCGTGTGGATGAATCAAAACACTATTAAAAGAGTTCGAAAGAATTTTGATGTTATATTAACTCTTTTTGTCGAGTTCTAGTTCTACTAAAGACCTGCCACGCAGAAGAACTAAGACACATTAAGTTCGAAGCCCTCAAGTTAGTATGGTGTAGAAGTTTGGAAAGTGTGGTACCGACTCAGATGTCGTCCTCTTGACCGTGGTTCAAAAATTACGAGATTCATCATTCCTAGTCCTTGTGTTCCTTCCTCTCTCTAGTGCAACTTTAATAAATAATTAATAAGGTATGCTTAGTTGTTCAAAGAAACAGATTGCTAACATTTGTTACATGAAGGTGTCGTCCTCGTTGCTTGACCATGGTTCAAAATTACAAAATCCTTTGCTAATATCCCCCTCCCATGTCGCTTTATAGTGCAATGCGTTAATATAGCTCTCACTCTCTCTCTTGAAGTAATTTTAGAATTTGGTTGAAAGATTTTGTGAGCGACCTCAAAGCCAAAATTTTGGTTTTTGAATACAGAATTGCGAGTCATTTACACATAAAATATTTTCGTAAAAGTTTATTTACTGTAATGACTTGTGTGTTTCATATCACATTCTTTGCTTATAGAAACATGGCTGAAGTCAATATTCTCAAAGCACGGTACTTAAATTTCCCCCCTAGTATTTGATTTTTCTGATGATACTTGCAAATAAAATTTTATCCATTTCACTTGAAATTTAACTTTCACGAGGAATTAGAAAATTTTTTATATTTCCGTTTATATGAAAATCTATATTATCTAGTTAAGTTGAGTCTAGATTGGAAAATATAGATCAATTACCTGTTTTATATGAAAATTATTTTTATAATAAAAGAGAATTAGAAGAACAAAACATTGAATTGGGCAGGATGTCTCGTGATTTACACTCATGTCCATAAATTAAGGATAATTCAGAATCACACAGAAATTGAACTCTAAAATAAAAATTTCACCTGTAGAATTATCACACACATCTTGAAGAATATGCAAATTACAGGAAGCTACCAGATGGCGCGGATAGTACGTCACAATGACGAGAGTGTAAAAGACGGGTATATAAGGAATGGTGGCAAAGGAGTAAAATTGTTCACAAGCGCTTTAAAAGCCTTTCAGTGCAATGACCGCATAGTTATGGCACAAAGGAAGCATTTGGATGATTTTTTACGTGGTAGAATTATCGGACGACTGGAATGTGGACGTACCCAGCTGGAAGTATCCGAGGAACTTGGAATCGCCCAAAGTGTCATCTCCAGGCTTTGGAAACGATTCCAGGATGATGGTAATTGAGTAGATGTTACTGCACAGGTCGCCTCCGAGTTACAACGCCGAATGAGGACTGGTATTTGGCAGTTACTGCCAAACGAAACAGACGGAGCACAGCATCAGACCTATCTCGTCAGCTCTTTTCAGCTACCGGTACGACAGTTTCAAGGCAGACCGTGTACAGACGCTTAGGGCACATTGGTCTATATACTCGTAGGCCTGTCAGATGTGTTCCCCTTACCGCAACTCACTGTCGCCTGCGATTAACCTGGAGTAGAGAGCATGCATTGTGGACACCGCAACAGTGGTCTTGTGTGATGTTTTCCGACGAGTCCAGGTTTAGTTTGCAGTCTGATTCTCGCCGGACTTTCATATGGAGAGCGCCAGGTACCCTTTACCACCAAGAGAACACCATTAAACGACACCGTTACGGTGGTGCAGGATGGCTCGTTTGGGGAGGAATTATTCTTGGTTCCAGAACTGACCTGCATATTCAGAGTGTAACGATGACAGGCCACATCTATCGGGATGTCATTCTGGAACAACATGTACGTTTGTTTCGGGGAGCCATGGGTGCTGAATTTCTGTTTATGGATGACAACGCCCGTCCTCACCGTGCAAACATTGTAGACGAATGCCTTCAATCGGAGGATATCACCCGTATGGATTGGCCAGCATACTCACCGGACTTGAATCCAATAGAGCATGTGTGGGATATGCTTGGCCGACGAATTGCAGCCCGTCAACCCCTCCCACCTGTCTACCGGAACTTCGGAGGGCATTGCTTGATGAGTGGTGTAATATTCCCCAAGATCAGATTGATAATTTGATACTCATCATGCGTATGCGTTGTATGGCCTGTATTGCATCGTTCGGGAGACATACTTCGTATTAACCATCATACTAACTATGTTATACTGCTTTTTTAAATAGGTTTTTTTTTTAAAATTTGCTCCGGGGAGTAAAAGTCGCAATTTTTATTAATTATGTCAAACATATAGCATCTTTTTTGCTTTTTACCTTTTGTTTAATAAATAGACTTTACAAATAAGTCAAATTTGTTTTGCTTCTGTCTCTTTCTTTGCCTGAACTTCATTATCCTTAATTTGTGGACATGAGTGTATCTGCCAAGTAAAATTTCTTTTTCAGTGAAAATGCTTTTGATTTAAATTGCATGAACAAGTACATGAATGGTCGACTACATTGGTTGACATTCACACAACTAATTTAAATAAAGCGAAATACGTTTAACTCGAAAACGCTTAAGACGAAACATCGGTGAACACGAAATAATACAACGGTCCCGACAAATTACTATGTGTTTTCATGCATTCCCCCCCCCCTTAACTCTAAAAGAAAATCACTTAACACGAAATGATTCTCTTTTGGGAATGAACAAAATACGGAAAACACCAGAAATTTAAGAAAGGTGGTTTCACATTATTTATTTTTTGGGGTTCTGTCCTACGGTATCATCAGAAGAGTTCGTTGCAGTAGATGATGATAATGTATATACAGCCCCAATTATTTCATACAAAGACATTTGGGAGTTTGTTCAAAGCTCAAAAAATATCGTTGATACCATTGATTCCGTTGGCGGAAATAAAATGAATAATGCAGTTCCTGTTCCCACGACATCTAAAATGAGGAACATCATGAAAAATATGTTCAGTTATTTGGACACACATTCCAATGGTGGAATAAACAATAAAATGGACGACATCGAACAATTTATTGACAATTTGATGCTAAAAAAGACAATGCAAATATCAGATTATTTTCCAAAAACTCAATAAATGTTTTGCTTTAAAGAAAACTTGGAAATTTTGTATTAAATTTCATTAAGTTCTTGTAAATTTTTTTGTTTAATTGATTTTTATTAAATACATGCATATATACATATGTATGTTTTTAAATGTACACTAATAAATTTAATTTTGTTGGATATATGTATTGCAATATCCTTTAATACGAAATTCTCTTAACATGAAAAAATATTTCAGTCTCCTCAGTTTCGTGTTGAACGATCTTCACTGTAAATATTTTATTACAGTTTTAGGGTGGAATTGGTACAATTTATATTAAAAAACATTAAAATATATTTGTAAGGAATATTATTTATTATTAGACTCTCAAACGGAAAATTATTTTTAAGCTTGAGTTTAAATGTCACAAGCTCTTCTCCCCTTTTGTATAACATCTTTAAAAATATGTGGATCATTTTCTAAGTAGTTGTTTCCTATTTAAAAAAATCGTGCATTCTAAATTTTAAAAAAATAATAACATTTGTTGCATGGTGAAACTTGTGATACAGTTATTATTACAGTAAGGAAACTAAGAAATTTCTCTGAGTAGAATTTATTAAATATTATATTTGATTTATTTGTGCATTTATATTGTGCATTTAATAAATGAAAATATATAAATCTCGTTTTTTTTTCAGTTACTGAAATAACACTGGCATATAAACTTAATATTTTACTTATAAACATCCGGATTCGGGAAAATGTGCATCCGCTTAAATTATAAGTCATTAAATCATTGTTGTAGATATTGAAGCTTGCATTTAATTTGTCATTTTAATAGTACGGATTTTTTCGCTTTTTTAGCTGTATGACGCTTGACTCATAGACATGGTACTAAAAATACAAATAAATAAAAAATTCTGGAAATATCTTCTTTCAGATGCGTTAAGCGAGAAGTTATTGCCTGTGGTTGGCCATACGTTTTGTACATACACACACACAACAACGGAATTTACCTAGTAAACTATCGGTATTTACGTTTCTTAAACCAGCATAGAAGTCGCGGCATTCGGGTCAAAAGAACTCTACCGTAAATTTACATTTAAGAACCATAAAGAATGCCAAATACACTTATTTATCCTTTGAATAAGTGACGGGATTCTAAAAATATATTTGTTCCCAACCTTTTCAGCATACAGAAGCAAAAAATAGATACGACTTTGCTCGTTTCATTCAAAACATGTTACGCGTTATGTTTATTTGTAATTTCTGCAAGTAACCCGCTCTCTACTTTTTTTTTTTTTTTGAATTTTAAATAAAACCGCTGAATTTTTAATTGAAGAGCTTAAAAAATTTTTCATGTATAATATAATTTACAGTTTGAGCCTGTGTATGTGTGTGTGTGTAAATATATGAAATATAAACGCAGAAATATATTTTAGAGGACTCTGAATAACTAGAATAATATGTATGCACATACACATATTAAAACAATTTTATTTAATCCCGTTTTTCTCTTTGGATTTTATTTGTTCATATAATTAAATATCTTATGATCCTTTAATAAGAGTGAAAATATAAGTTTGTTACCTCATACGTACTTGTTTTCAAATGTTCTTAATCATATCTAGGATTTTGAAACCTTTTTCGACTATCGGTACTCATTTGAGTACTTTATAAACTTTTCATTGATTTTGAGATGTTCCATTTGAAAACCAAGGTACCCTTTTGGGGATGAACTGTTTTCGAAACTTATAAATAGACAGCAGTAGTACACAGTATTTCAGACCCCGGGGTGAGCGCCTCAATCCTGCCTTTGCTTCACAGCGACACACCACTCCCACAGCTGGTGTGATGGTACGGGGTCCCATTGCCTACAATACACGGTCACCCCAAGTATTGATCCGTGGAACTATGACAGCCCAGCGGTATGTCCATGACATCCTGCAACCACATGTGTTGCCACTCATTCAACGGCTCCCAGGAGCCATTTTTCAACAAGACAATGCTCTTCCTCACACTGCAAGGGTGTCACAAGACTGTCTCCGCACTGTTACTACCCTTCCTTGGCATGCTCGATCCCCAGATTTGTCTCCAATCGAGCATATCTGGGATTATTTGGGACGGCGAGTTGGGCATCCCACGAATTTGAACGAACTAGAGGCAAGGTTACAGCAAATATGGAACGAAATGTCTCAAGACATCAAACATAACTTGTATGCCTTAATGCCCGATCGTATCACATCGTGCATTCGTACTAGAGGGTGTTCAACAGGGTATTAAATCCCCCGTTCTTTTGCCTTTTTCTCTGAAATAAATGATCCTTTTTTTTTAAATTTTCTAATCACTTATCAAAGTAGTCATTACGTAGGTAAAATTTCGTTTCATTTTGACGACTCCTTCTTGGTGTGCTAATTTTTTTTGTCCTTGAGTGTATATAGAACTACATAATACATGTAAATTACAGTAAAAAAATTTGAGCAATGAGTACGAACAATTGTATAATTTGTACAATGGGGGTTGGTCCACCTTTAGGCAGACAGGGAGTACCCCCCCCCCTCCCTTCTAGTCTTGTAAATATTTTTTTCTTCTTAGAACATTCCATCATTTCATTCAGGACATTTTATTTTTGAAGGTGTAAAATTCATTTTATATGCCAATTTTTTTCCAGTTTATTATTGTGAAGTATTTGTGGATGAAAAAAAAATCTGATAGTTTTGATATATATATTTGAATCATTAAGATATTATATACCAATCAATTCATACACTTGTAGGTGCAAAGCAGCCCAAGGTGTATGATAAGTCCGAGGTTGCACTTAGATATTTTATAAATATTTATCTTATAAATTTTTAATTTTGTTTGAAAACGTTGGTATTTTATTGTTTTTTTATATTCGCCATTGATATTTTGAAATGAGATTTTGTATTCTAGGATTTTTATGATTTCAAATTTTTTTAAAATTATAGAATTGGTATTGGTTTATATATATATGTATTATATACATACATTTTTATATATATACAAACATGTACCATAAAGTTTGGAGTATAACGCGTACGTTTTTTAACATAAAAAACCAGATTGAAATTTACAAATACGCGTTACAAGCCGGGTATAAAACTAACTTTAAAAATAAAAAAAGTGCAAAAGAAAATTAGGCTTCTACATACATTGAAATACTGATGAATTAAAAGAAATGGCATTCCAAATGTACTTAAAGAGTTGTAATTCTAGAAGTATACTATTTTTTCATTAGCCTGGGATAATACCTCGAATAAATGACTTGAAAACATAAAAGCGTTTCATATGTATAGTTCAGATTTCTTCGTAAAAAAGAGGTTGCGCGTTATATGGCGAATGTACCTAAAAAAATTAAAAAATGCGTCTTGAAAATATAGGTTCACGATATATATATTTATATGTTCGATTTTAAGGTATGTGTGTGTATGTGGTGTTTTCACTGGAGTCAAATATGCTGTGCGGGGACTTCTTGATCTGGTTATAATTGAAGAAAATTTTTAATTTAGTTCGTTCCACGTTTTATTGACAAGCTTACACAAAGCAAAAAGCAGCAACAGCAACACACGCAGAGTTATAACAATAAACAAAAGCGTTCTCCCTACTCAATTCCAGAGATCTCAGCTTTTATAAATTTCCGTACCGGAAGTTTTTAGTATCTTCTATTATCATAGAATTTCCAGTATTTAATTCGTTGATTGGCGAGAATCGGTGGATGATGTAATGTTGCTTCATATCACTGTGAAATGTGTCAACATGGAAGTTTTTGAGGAAATTGTAGCGTCGTCTCATTAGACGAACACTTAACGACAATACTTGTCAAGTTTGATGCACGGGGGTGAGCAGAATGCCCAGATGGGTATTGGATTCTTCAAAAAAAAGACCGTCTATTCTTCACTCATACCTGGGGGCTAAACAAATGTTGAGTCATTTATGGAAACACCTTTGATGTGACCACAACTCTTCTCCGACACTCAAATGGTTTTGTCGCAACGATTTATAGAAGGGACACTCCTGTTGAACAATTTCTATTATCTCGTTCCTTAGCACATGTGGGCCACGAATTACTTGAATGAAAAGAATGTCGGCCTGTTGTTATAAAGACATACCCAAAGTGACCGGTCGATTCATAGACCCTCCATATGGTGGTCGAGGTACGGCGACGTACTTGATTTCAGTCGTGAAGGTCTATTGTCTCAAAAATCAATGGAGTTGGGATCAAGATGAAGAGTGCTGGGTGCAGATCCACAACGTTCACCAATCAGAAATTATTGGGAGCGTGAAAGAGGTCCGCCCAGGGGGCTTATAGAGTCGGTTCGGAAGATGACGAGGAGCTTCTTCATCAGATTTTCTTCTTCTTCGAACACACACGAAAGTGGTTGCGGGGGCAACCGTACCCGGAGGATCAAGACAAAGTAACTGCGACGTCCTCTTAAAGACATAGTATGCGGGCAGTCACTCCAGTGATTGACCGGGGGCGATGCCAGCGAAAGGGGTTGCGGGGACAGTCGTACATGGGAGGCGATCCTCTGCAGATCTACGAACATTAATCCGGACTTGAACTTTTGCGAGAGGGATCCCTCTTACTACCAAGAACTGATGTTATTTTGAGGACTCACAACGTCACAGGTTAAAGTTACGGTTAAAGTGTATTTCTAGTTAAGTGGGTAAACCGAAAAAATTAATTACCACACGATGTCTTAGAGGGCTCAAGACCATCAAAAAACTCGAAAAAATCCCTCGAAAGAATATTTAAATGGAGGATTATTATATTCACACGCATGGTAATGCTACTTACAAATGTATGTATGCATGCATGAATATGATTTGAAATGTCACTAAGAGCTGACTTATATGTAATTATAAGTGAAATCTCAGTTATAAACACATTCCAAATTATAATATTTTAAATTATTTTGATTTTGGTGTTTAAATATTATAAAACAGAGCTTTTGTTTCCCCCCTTCTCACAACGAATACGTAATTAACACTTACGTCATTTAGTTTTCACCGTTTAGATATTTCCCCAGGGCTGATCCTCCCTTCCTTTCCTTTCAGACACGCATTTCTTAAAAAGCACGCATTGGAGAAAGCGCTTTTTTTTCTTTTTCAGAAACGTGAGTTTAATATAGTTTTTATTTAACCGTAATCAAATAATCAAAACTATAAATAAATAATAATACATAATAAATAATTAATAAAAAAAAAAGAACTAAAAATAAAACTTTTTTTTTAAGATTGCATTTATGAATTTATATAATATGCAAATTGTTTTTGTCGCTTGACACCTCAATCGTCTTTAGTTTTCGAAAGTCTGAAACTGGGGCCATTTCACACAACTTAAGGTATCCGACTACCCTAAAATTGTGAATTTTGTCAAAAATTGACAAATCTTTTTATGATTTTATTTTATAGGCAATTTGATTAGCTTTATAAAAATACCAAGTTTATTATTTTCCGTTCACTAGAATAAAAACTACAAGTGTTTTATTAAAAGCAGATGCCATTACTTTAAGCAAGATGTCATACTTTAAAACGCGTTTTACTCGAAATTTAAAAAAAAAAAAAAAAAGGCTCAAGCGCGCGCGCGCGGGGACAGTGATTGCTAAAAAAGTTTTGAAAATAATTAACTGAAATTTTTTGTGTATGTTCTGTATAACAGTAAAAGTGTTTTAATCTTCAGATTTATCAATCACTGTTTTATTACAAAATTTACAGTCCAGTATCTAAATATAATCACTGTTTTTTTTAAAGCAATTTCATATAATAACTAAGATAAAGTGCTGTAGTTTTTGTAAAAATTAAAAAAATATCTCTTATCCTGAAGGTCATTTCAAAAATGAATAACATAGCAGGGGCGTAGCTACCGCCGTATCAGCCATATCAATGAATGGGGCCCCCAAGCTACAGGGGCCCCATCATGTGTAAGCAGATTGTTACGGGGCCTCCAAAAAGAGCCCCCAAGGAATGTTGATACAGGACCCATTAAAGACTATCTACGTCAGTGTAACATAGCAACACATCAGAATTGAAAATTTGTTCATAAATTACAGAATGGGCCCCGTTTATGCAATTTCTTGTAAACTTTTACCCATCCCCCCACACACACATTCTAGTAAAAATAATTTCTTTTTCTTCTTCTTAATTTTAGCATATTTTTCTTAAAATGTACCTAAACAAATCTAAAAACCACAAAAAAAATCCCCATACCTCCATTTTTTTTTTAAAAAAAAAGTTGTCGCGCAAATAGTCGGATACCTTAATAGAGGCGGTCGCGAAGAGAAAACTTGTTTTTTCTTTTTCACTGAAAGTATAACATGCAATTGGATTGATCAAGTTTCTATTTTATATATATATAGGCAGTCTCTCTCTCTCATACACACATGGAAGTGTTTCTATTTAAAAGCTCAGTGAATGAAAGCACCAACTTCCATTCATTTGCCTTAATGAGCTGGAAAAACCTTGATCCGTCACCATTTCTTTCTAATATGCAATTACTCCTTTTCCATTGTTACTCGAAGTATCATTGCTTCGCATCAATTAATCTGAGAGATAAATCTCCTTCGCCTGCATGAGTTTTATGAAAGATTTATTGCCTTCAACATTAAGTTTTCAACTATTAAATAAACTTGTCATATTAATTCGATCGAATTTCGTATCTTTCGTGATGAAATGAGGCCAGAACTTCTGCCCACAGCGTGGACGGGGATGAACGCCCACACAAGACGGTTGAAGTATCCAAGCTACTAGAAAGAGAAACGTACATCCTTTTCTCGCACCAATCAGGCCAATCGTTGAAACTTATTTGTTGGTTGGAAGTCTGCATTGATGACAACGACATCGGGCGGGAACTAATAACAGA
This sequence comes from Trichonephila clavata, assembly GCA_019973975.1. Lineage (NCBI taxonomy): Eukaryota > Metazoa > Arthropoda > Arachnida > Araneae > Nephilidae > Trichonephila > Trichonephila clavata. The sequence goes on from BMAO01022728.1 coordinate 29,036, forward strand.
ATGTTTTCTTTCTTTTCGTCTTAAAACTGCGTCGTCATACTTATCTTAGCTAATACCGTGCTGAAGTGATTTAATTTCATGATCAATTAAAGAAGAAAATAAGCAAACGCTAAAAGCAATACAATATATTTTTTCACATGTTATAAAGTGACATATGTTTGGACATTTTCCTTAAAAGAAGTTCTTTAAAGCATTATTTTTGTGGGAAAATCCCTGTAAGTGATATATAGTGAAAATCACTTAACTCGAAACTGAGGGGGACTGAAATATTTTTTGGGTTAAAAGATATTGTAAAATAATAAATAAATAAAAATAAAAAACTATATTCATCAAAATTAAGTTTATTCGAGTATATGTTATTTACGTAGATATGTATATATGCATGTATTTAATAAAAACCAATGAATCGAAAACATTCACAAGAACTTAATGAAGTTTAATACAAAATTGTCAAGTTTTTTGCAAAACTAAACATTTATTGAGTTTTTGGAAAATAATCTGATATATATATATATTTTTCCTTACATTGTGATTCTTAGCATCAAATTGTTCGATTTCGTCCAATTTTTTATTCATTTCACTATTAGAATGTGCGTTTAAATAGCTGCGCATTCTTTTCATGATGTTCCTCATTTCGGATGACGTGGGAACAGGAGCTACATTATTCATTTCATTTTCACCATTGGAATCAATGGTATCAATGATATATTTTGAGCTTTGAACAAACTCTCAAATTTCTTTCTCTGCCATAATTGGGGTTGTTTTCACATTATCGTCATTTACTGCAACGAATTCTTCCGATGATACAGTAGGACAGTTCAATGATACAGAAAAATGTGAAAAAAATCACCTCTCTTTCATTTCACACATCATCTTAAATTTCTGGTTTTTTCCTTATTTTGCTCCTTCTCTGAAGGGAAATCTTTTTCGTGTTGAGAGAAAAAAAATTGCATGAAAATACATAATAGTTTGTCGGGACTGTTGTATTATTTCGTATTAACCGATATTTCATCTTAAACGTTTTGGTGTTAAACGTATTTCACTGTACAAGTATACTGACAACAAATAAATAAAGGTAAGAAAATTGTTGAGTTTAAAGTGATAATAATTACTCTCATATCCATACATTAAAGAAAATCCAGAGTCACGCGGAAATCGAATGCAGGAAGCCACAAGATGACACCGATAGTACGTCACAATGATGAGATTGTAAGAGGGGGATAGATAAGGAATAAAGGCAAAAAAGTAAATTTGCTCGCAAGCGCTTTATAAACCTGTCAGTGCAATAACAACAAAGTTAGAACACAAAGGACGCATTTAGATGTTTTTTTACGTGGCAGAATTATCGGCCGTCTGGAATGCGGGTGTACCCACCTGGAAGTATCCGAGGAACTTGTAATCGCCCAGAGTGTCATCTCCAGGCTTTTGCAAAGATTCCAAGATGATGGTAATGTGAATAGACATTACAGTACAGGTCGCTCCCGAGTTACAACGCCGAATGAGGACCGGTATTTGGCAGTTACTACCAAAAGAAACAAACGGAGCACAGCATCAGACCTATCTCGTCAGCTCTCTCAATCCACTGGAACGACAGTTTAAAGGCAGACCGTGTACAGACGCTTAGGGTAGAATTGGTCGATATGCTCATGGACCTGTCAGATGAATTCCACTTACTGCAACTCACTGTCGCCTGCGGTTAGTCTGGAGCACAGAGTATGGATTGTGAACACCGCAACAATGGACTTGTGTGATGTTTTCTGACGAGTCCAGGGTTAGCTTGCAGTCTGATTCTCGACGGACCTTCATATGGAGAGCGCCAGGTACCCGTTATCACCAACAGAAAATCATTGAACGATACCGTTTCGGTGGTGCAGGATTGCTCGTTTGGGGGGGGGGATTATCCAGGGTTCCAGAACTGACATGCATATTAAAATTGGAACCATGGCAGGTTAAATCTATGGGGACGTCATTCTGGAACAACATGTACGTTTGTTTTGGGGCACCATGGGAGCAGAATTTGTGTTTTTGGATGATAACACCCGTCCTCACCGTGCAAGCATCGTAAACAAATGCCTTCAGTAGGAGGATATCACCCGTATGGACTAGCCAGCATTCCCACACATCCACTAAAGCATGTGTGGGGAAAATGCTTGGCCGACGAGTTGTAGCCCGTCAACTACCTCCTACATGTCTATCAGAACTTCGGAGAACATTTTTTGTTGACTGGTGTAATATTCCCCAAGATCAGATCGATAATTTTATACTCAGCATGTCTAGGCGTTGTATGGACTGTATTGCATCGTCTGGGAGACATACTATGTATTAACCATCATACCAAGTATGTAATATTGTTTCTTTTTTTTTTTTTGTAATTTGTTCCAGGGAGCAAAAATCGCATATTTTGTTAATAATATATAAAAAAAAAAAGCAGCTTTTTTGCTCTTGACATTTTGTCTAATGAAAAGGCTTTACAAATAAGTCACATTTGTTTTGCTTTTGACTCTTTCTTTGCCTGAACTTGCATTATTCTTAATTTATAGTCATGAGTGTATATTTATTAATTTTGTAATTTCTAGTATTTAGCTGCGTGTGGGCTGTATGGTTTATTGTTGATCGTTGATTGATGTGATTTCACATCTTTCAGACATTTATTACTTCTGCATCTCAGCAGTTTTAAGTATATTTGAGAAGATTGAGGACTTTTTAGATGCATTTTAATTAATGTTGGTACTTTTCATTCAATGATATGACCATACACACACACATTTAGCAATTTTGTTGTATTTTTCATATATACTTTATTCTTATATTTCATTCATTTTATCTTCCTAACTTCATTTAAACGAATATGAAATTCTTATGCGTACGCACATTACATTTTCTGACAAATCTCAAATCAATTATGCCACTACTTTCAATTAAAAAAATATTGTTTCAATCGATAATCCAATTACTATTAGTGGCATTTACGTGGCTATAACCTATTCAAGGCTTCTATAATTTCATTAGAAAATTAAAAAAAGAAAGGATTTGAACTGACGTCATTACCTACTGATATTTATTCTCATTTCATCTATATTTTATTATCTATATTTTTAATTCTGTCAGTAAGCCAAACTGAATGAGAGATAGCCAGATGAGAGAGAAAGAAAGAGCGAGTGTGCATGTATTTTTGAAGATGTTTTCATACGAGTGTGTTTTCGTGGATTAATTATATGTTTCTGTTGACTAAAGACAGATATATATGAATTACGCTTGTTATCTTTTTCTTTTAGAGAATTAATTAAATCCTATTTGTATCCTATATAATCGTCATTGTTTGAATATAATTTTATTCAAAATTTATAGCATATATAGCTTTATATATAAATTCTTTTTTTATTTATATAAATTAGTTATTCATTACTTGCTGACACTCTTTCATTATTAATAAATCAATATTATCAATGCATATTTATAATATAAAATATATTAATTTTAAAGTGTTATATTTTTATGGTAAGTGATACCTTTTTTCTTGCACGATTTGATTCATCCTACTGAAACTGATAAGCATACTTTTAAATATTTTTGAACTGTTTTCCACAGCTACTTATTAAATCAGATAACCATTAATAGATTTTTACTTTTGGTAATATTTACTTTTATATTGATAGAAATGCTTGTGCAGAATGATTATATTGTTTTCTGAATAATTTCAGTACTAAATTTAATAAAATTTTTAGTAGGAAATTAATTATATTTAGAAATAGAAGTCTAACGTAAAATTAGCACATAACTACTATGAATCTAATATTTACATGAGGGCTGATGACTCAAAATTCGAAAATCAAAGTCATCAATCTAATAGGTAAGCCATAACAATTCCTTTAAAACTTTGTTGTAGAGTCATGACATCTCTTAAGCAGAAAGATAATAAATTCCTAGAAATATAAAAATCGACAAGGATTTCATTTACAAGTACAAAATTTATCCACGTGTCTCCAAAATTACAATATCTTAAAATGCATTTCATTGAGTTACAGACTGTATATGGAAGTAATGATATTTTAATATAGTTTATAATTTAAAATTGAATTAAGTAACTAATTTTTGCTATATAAAATGCATTTAGTCGATAAGTATGTTATATAATCTTTCAATTGAAATTTCGTCCGACATTTTTATCTGATGGGAGACCCTGTTAAAAAATTAAAATTGCTACCAAAAAAATGCATTTAAAACATTTTTTCACATTAAAAATATAAATGTTCTTGTAGTCAGTTTAGTCTAGATCAGGGATCTTCAAACTGTGTTCCCCGGAAATCTAGAGTTCCAAAAGGTATATGCAGGGGTTCCATGAGTCTCAATAAGAAATAGTAAAGAAAACCATAAATGTGTATATGAAAAATGGATTCTTGTTCTCTATGAAGTTTGATAATCACAAGTATTTATAATGCTTATCCCAGTCATTAAAACTGAAAATTTTATTTATGCATAACTTTACTTTGTTATATTTTTAAAACTTTTATTATAATCAAATAAAAGAATACATATTAAAATGTTTTTCTTTATATGTACTTTCCCGTCTATGAAATAATTTTACACTCGCTAGCATAATGTAACAACTAAAAACAAATAACTAATTAGAAATGTACCTTTTTTCATTTGCAGAAAAAAATACCTATAATGAAGGAGAGGGGACAATTTATAAACATATCAACAGATTCGACATTAAAATCTAAATTTAATCAAGAACAGTTTCTAAATTTTAGGTTGAAAATTCAAGCAAAATACATAGGAGTTCTTACACAATTATAAACATTTTCACGTCACTCAAAACAATGTATTAAGTGAAAAATATTTCTCAACGTATGTGGCAACAAAAACAAAACATGAAAATGAATCAACACACAGAATAAGAAATACGACTGCAAATAATTTCAATAGATCTAGACTTCAACAGTTTGTGTAAAAAATTCAAGCACGTATCCCAATTACTAAATGTAATGCATAGATAGGAGACACCTGGATCACAAATATTACTAATGAATAAAATATATTAAAATAACAATAAAAACTTATTATAACAAACACAATACTATTTTAATTGTTTGTATATAAAGTACCTAAGCATGATACGTTTTAAATATTATTTTACGATTTATTCCTCCAAGTGCATGGAATAAGGTTCCCCGAAAATACTTTATAGTTCTAAAGGTTCCATGCGTTTAAAATTTTGAAGACCGCTGGTCTATATTATAAAAGTATACACAAAATCACTTATTTTTACGAACATAAAGTACATTCTACGATCAAACTTGTGACGATAATTCTTTATTTCATATTTTATGTCTTAAACTTTCACTCTGAAATCGATAGAAAGTCTATGACAAAACCTACATGCGTGTGTGTGCTACAAGATTAAATACCTCCAATGATATCCTTTTAAAGAAGAAGATTTTAAAAATGGATCATAAAACTAATGAGAAAAAGCTTATAGTATGCAGAATCTGAAGTAAGAATATAAGGATTCTTAAAATGCATATTAATCCCTTTTTCCATAGTAAAGGAGAAAGAATTTTTCAAACCAAATAATTATTAGCTTCCATCATATTCTTAAAAAAAGCAGAAACTCAATTTACACAAGGCGCCGTAATTCCATTACTCATCATCACAACGAGAAAATTAAGATTTAATCAGCTTAATTAGATAATATATAGTCCTTTCAATTTAATTTTGTCAGAATGTATTTTAAATGTTTAAAGATATTGGTTTTAATGTAAGCAAATTCGCAAAATATTAAGCCTTTGTGAAGTAGCTATTTATCACAAAAATAAATGATAAACTTGAGATTATTTAAAGGAAATATTTTGATTACATTTTAGCCAGTATAAACTCGATTTCTCTCTTTCTCTCTCATTTTGATTCACTCAAAAATATAAACTGTGTTACCCTAAAATTCTGAATGTAATTTTTATTTCAGAAGATTTCTTATATTTTTGATAGAAAAAATATTACGTTGTTTCTTTTTCGGAAAGAAATTAGTGCTGGTTGAAATGCACTTGTGTGTGTGAGAACTAAACTTTTTTTCTTTTAATCTCTCTCTCTCAAGTTTTTGTGAAGATTTCATTAAAAACTTTAAACTATGACATCAATTGCTCCGTTTCATAAACTTTACATATATTGCCAACCAAATCTATCCTTTCTTTAAAAATTACTTTGCATAATTTAATTACCAGAATAATGGTTAAATTTCTAAACAAAATCAGTGAAATTAAAAAAATAATAATATTTTGGTATTTTAAAGACAAAAACAAGTTACCAGAAAAAGTGTAGCCTTGGAATTTAAAAGTTTCTAGTAATTAAACTTGAAAATAGCTTTGACTGAATATGATAAATAGAAAAAAGAATTGCTTTATACAAATAAATAAGAATAAAAAAAAAAGGAAAACCATAATGTTTATTTAGGTGAAGATTTTACTTTATGAACAATCTTCAGAGAAATGGTTTCTTCAATTTTGAGATCGCTAAGTATGTTTTTCTTTCAAATGAAAACAATTTTAGTAAAGGTATATTTAGAAAAGTATCAATAATGAAAAAATGTATGCTTTGAAAGAAGTAGACAATAATAAAGAATAAACAATTAGTTTCCTAAAAGTTTTGTTAGATTGAAAACGATAATTAATTATACATTGAAATTTGGCTACGAAAACATCTAACACGGTCAAGAAAAGTTAAAAAGCACACAAATAACATATACTTTTTTCACACTTTTGAACTAATAAATGAATAACATATCTTTAAAAGTTAACATTTAGCTCAGTATTAATTTTGAATGCTTTATGTAAAATTTTATTACTTGTATTGAGGAAAATATATTTTTCATTAGTAATATATATACGTAAATAAAGAAAACAATTGTAGACAACCTAAAAAATTTCGGTATTCATTTTAGCAAGATAATCCATGATGATACATCAATTTAAATAAGTACCATCCATATTTTTTGCACATATTAAATGCCATTTCTTAATTGAAAATAAATTATATTTCACTGCTTGAGATCGAAGTGTTGTAAATGGTTTAATTCATGCATAATTATGTAAATAACATTAATGTAAATATATCAAATATTTACTCTAATATATTTCTGATATTTTTTGAAAGCCATGCTCTTAATTTTTAGTCATATTCAAATGTCAAGCAATTTTGAAATTGTCTTCAACTTTTATCTATCATAGGTATGGAATTAAAATAAATTTTCAGAAAAATTCCGGTATTTAACTATATCAACAACTTTATTAGTTATATCCACTTAGAACGACATTTTAATATCTTTTTTTATGTTTAAAGCAACGAAATAAGTTGAGAATTTTTGACACAATGATGTATTCTATTAAGAGTTCCTGTAAAAAGGACAAGGTATTAACCATTAAATTTGGAGCAAAATAATTAGAACGTCTGTCAATTTTAGCATAATTTCAAATACATTGAATTCACATGATTTACATGGTTGTAATAAACGACTAAGCACACAGAAAATAAAAAAATATAAAATAAGCAAAGCATGAAAACAGTCTCCAGGGAACTCAACAGATATACAGTCGACTTTCGATAATTCGAAGTTGGAGGGACCAATGAAAAACTTCGAATTATCGAGAGTTCGAATTATCAAGAGGGTAGAAAAAACTCCCAAAATACTCGAAGAGAATTTTTTTCTAACACATTTAAATTTGTTACTATGTAATAAAACAACAATTGTGTACATATGTATAAAATTATTTTAAAGTGATTTTTAAAAAGCACAACAAATATACAGAAGTTAAAAGTCCTGTATTAAAAGAATACATTCATACACAATCCTACATATCTCTTCTTCACAATAGTGGACCATCCTTTCTGAACACATGTGTAGCAAGGCCACGTGTTAAACGAAAGATATGAATGGCTGACAACAGGTGCAGTTGGTCTATTGTCCACTTGAAGAAGGAAAGCAATAAAAGTGTCTTTTCGCCTGAGGAACGGGAAAACACTAAGAAGGAGTAGCAGACAGCCGGTGATCAAAGGGGTTACGCTACAGGGAACCACGCACAGACATTACAACACAAAACTTGTAAGCTCCAACCTGTTTGCTACAGGACTGTACATGATAGTGAGTATTGGAATTGTCGAGAGTCTTATAACATAACTTCGAATTATCGCTTGTTTTATCTGGCCAGCCACATATTTTACTTCGAAATAATGAGTGTACCAAAACGTATTGTTTTAGTTTGAAATATCAAGGGTTTTTCTAGAGATTGAGCAAATACTTCGAATTATCGAGAGGTTTGTTTTATTGAAGGTTCGAATTATCGAGAGTCGACTGTATATATGTATACTATATATGTAGTGTATATATAGAGACAAAAAGTGAACTAATAGTAGGAATTGAAAAAAGAGTCTAATCTGTCTACATTGTTGTAACAATACACATCCGGTTTGGCTAATTTGGCTGAAAAACCGCTTTTCGTCGCCAACTTTTGTCATTGTTTTAATAGTTACATTGTTACAACAATGGAGACGAATCTAAATTGGCGTGGAAAACCGGTAATTAATTTACTTAATTAACCGGTAATTAATGAATATATATTTGAAAAAAAAACTGTATTAACATCAAGTGTCATCCACTACAAGTTTAAAAAATGTATGTGAACATGAATGGATGAACAGAAAGTATTTTATTAAGGATTGAAAATTTGAACAAGATATATATATATATATATATACAGGGAGACAGTCATCTAATAGTAGGAATTTAAAAAAAGGGATGCAATGACTAAAATTGTATGCCTTAGCTCAGTGTTTCTTAAACTAGGAAACGCGTAACTTGCAGTTGGGCCCGCCAAAAATTTTAGGATTTTTGCTACATCTTTTTACATAAAATAACTTGTTCGCAATTAATAATAATGATTTAATTGTTTGTTTAGATTCTTACTTATTCTTATTACCTTTTTCTATAACTTATATGAGACGACATTTTCGTCTTAACTACCATAAAATCAAAGTATCGATCAAGCTCTTAAAGAATATTGAGGAAATACTTCATCCGGTGGTATCTATTCAAAAATTTAATAACATAATTAAAAATAACCAAGCACATACTTCCCATTGATATTTAAATCTTGCATATGCCATTGTTAATAATAGGTGATGATCTCAGAATGACTACACTTAATAAACAGATTATGTTTACGTATAATTTTCTGTTTAGTTAATTATATAATGTGTTTTTTATTTTGCTAAATTAAAATTTTTATATTATATTCAAAGTAAAAACTTATGGTGGGGATATGTTTATTTCTGGAAAACAATAATATATTGCAAATAAAATACATATCGAAGTACCCAAACGCGAGTAAGCTTTGTGCAATGCTAATGGGGTTACCACCCTAAAAAGTTTAAGAACGTCTTAGCCTAAAAGTGTCCAATGGTTTTTTACTAAATAATTGATAAATTTCATTCAAATCCGTAATTTAGTTTAATTCTAAACTAAAAAAATAAAAGTAGGACTACACTTTTAAGTCAATGCTGAAGATATTACTTTTTTACGATTGTGACATTATATGGTAAAAACCTTTTCTCTCTCTTTATAAAAAAAGTTTTTCGTGATGCTGTACTAAATTTATTTTATGATGATGGTGCATGAACATGCAAAAATAGTTAAACGTGTAATGCAAATTTTATCTCACACGAGAACAATAATAAAAAGGTAGTAAGTCCTGTTCAATATTATAGTTTCAAATTGGCAGTAAGACGCAATTTTCAGTTTGTCGTGTAATATAACCTCCCCTAAGATTATCAACTCCCCTTCCAGTATTATTAGGTTCGGAACGTGTAGGTGGGTTAAAGAATTCCATAGACATCTTAATAAATCACTATATTTATTGATAACTCTTAATTAAGGAGATTACATAAACACTATTCAATTTTAAGAACAATAAAACACAGTGGAGAATGAGAAGGGATCATTAATTGTGAACGACGGAACCTTAACTGACGAATCCACGAAAGATCGGCGCGTACAATTACAGCTACACACGTATACGTAATTACAATTCTTAAGTCACTAACCTGATTTTTTAAACTACGGCAGGTTCGTCTTGTTGGTCACTTGGATCTTGATTGGATCGGATCAAGGCTAGAATTCCCTCTTTAATATACGACTTCTATCTTCAGCTTTTCCCGTAGCTTTTCTACGGACTAATTTTATCAACAACTGTGAGTTGGATTCCTGACGCTTCGATTCACTTTACTTTACAAAATCTACTTCTTCACTTGACAACTATTACTCATTTCATTTCATCCTCTCTCGATAACTCGCTAAACCCGAACTTATATAAAATATCTCATTTGCATAAATCACGCTTTGGCTCCCGGTGGAGATTGGTTGAAATAAATAAAATTTGAAAGAAATATGTAGAGGATTAGTAAAGAACCGTACAGATCCGTCACAAGTTCAATAAACTACTTCAAGCTCAAAGATTAACAAAACATTACATCATAGGTGCGTATCTGAAAAAAAGTACTACACATAATACACGTAAATTACAGTTTTACAATTTGAGCACAATTTGAGCACAATGAGTGTGAATAGTTCTAGAATTTGTACAATAGGGGTTGGTCCCCCGTTAGTTAGTTATAACCCCCCCCCAGTGTTTATGAATGAATTAGTTAGTAATATTTTAAAAATGATATCAGTTTTAATTCAGTTAAAAATTATATCAGTTATTCGTATAATTCAAGATGATATTATAATTCATACACACACACACAACTGTACAGTTTCTTATCATCTAAATAAATATTTCTGGAGCTTTAGAGGCTTTGTTATATTTTTTCTGTATTTTCAGAGAGCGTTTTTCCATAAAATTGATGTTAAAACTCTAATGAGGATCTAGAGCCGGGGTGGGGATTACGTCGATCTCGATCGACCAGTGGACCGCCAAGACAATTTGGAGTGACCGTCTGAAGAAGAGGCGTTATAGTAATTGCATACGGAAATATTCAAGATTAACTGACAGTACGCAGACAATGTCTTCTACTGACTATAATTACGAGAACTAACTTTAGATGAAAATGTTTTATTTTTGAATGTATTTTGAATTGTTTGATAATGAATGCATCATTAAATATTATTATATTTGCGGCTATTATTATTATGTTTGTATTTCGCGTTTTGCTTTACAAACGTAGTTTCAAGAAAGTGAGTTTTTCATTTTATTTACGTAGGTAAGTATATATTCCGTATTAATAATTAAAAGTTATAATAAATATTATCGTGTCTATTTCCTTACCTCAATACGCCTACTACCCTGGGCAGTGGGCGCAATCGTGAATTTTTCAAAGGGGGCGCGGCGCGGTGGTCCAGGGTCGAATATCTACCTTTCTCATATCTTACTCCAATACGCTGGCAAACATATTTCTTTTTTTCATTTTGTATATTATCGGGAACAAAGAAGGGTACGAAATAAACTATTGAGTAAATAATTAGCATTAATTAATAAAAAACTTATTAATACTTAATTAAATTTTACGTACTGTATACATGGGATTATAATCGATCGAGATAAAGAAATCATGGGCTATGGAGGAGAGTCTGGACCCATGGTGTGTGCCTCTGTTACTGGGTGGACTGCAACATCTTGAAAAAATTAGAAGTAGCCCGTACCCTGGAAAAGTCTGCCCACCCCTGATCTAGAGTATGAGGAAGCTGTTCTACTTCGAGAAAAATTTGATTTAATTTTTTCAACGCTGTCTATAATGAGACAAAGTAATTTTAAGTTATTGACTTTAAGACTCAATTTTAAGAAGTGGAATAAAATAATGCATACTAATTAATTTATAAATGTAGAAGTAATTATCTTAATTAAGTTTACGAACTTTTGAAATGTAGTAATGATAAGAATAAAAAAATTTAACTGATATTAATAAATGTACAAGTTTAATATATATTATTTTTGCTTACCATAAGTTAGTTACTAAATTATTTTTGTTTATCAAAGTTTGCCGTAAGTTAAATCGATACCTTAAGCGAAGTGATGAGAATATCACTGATCATTTCTTGGAAAATTTTATTCTCATTAACTAGAGAAATAGTAGATATTTCAATTTTTTTCAGAATCGATATGAAAATCAAATCATCATAGTATTCAATAATAATTTAGGAATATAAATAGGTGCCAAAGGAATCGTACAGACAAAGAGAATTTAAGTTTCATTTGACAAAATCTTCGTAAGCCTGCGTATCTCACGGCATTTTGATAACAGTGTTTTTGAAGGAAACTTAGTTAAGTAATTTGTAGAAAAATAAATAAATTTTAATATCACGAAAATCCTGTAAAATATTATTCATAAACTTTAAAAAAGGGTGAGGATGAAACATTTTAAACTTTTTTTCAACTCCTGAAATTGATTATATATAACCATAGCAATGATCTTTTGACTGTAAGACAAATCTTGACTGAACCCGCTGCTTTTAATTTTTTGTGTTTTAAGAGCAATTATAATTATTTATTTAATTATAGCTTTAAAAGGCTTTATAGTAAGGTTCCTGCAAATTTTTTACTTCTTATGCGATGCTCATTCTTTTTAGTGGTAGTCTAGCGGTTACGTCACGAGTTTGAGCCCAAGTGCCACTGAATACCCTCTGTGTAGAAGGGCTGATGGAGAGAGGGTTGCCAGCTGAGTTGTCGTTCTCGTCACATAACCGTGGTCCAGAATTACGAAGACCGTCATTGGGGAGCCCTTTATGGGATCTATACTTTCAAATTAAAACCTTGCAGATCTGTTTTTCAGGTCGAGGTAGCTGCAATCGGATTCTCCGTGCTATGGGCCGTTGCCAAAAACGTTAAAATTAGTACTTATACCAGGGCTTCTCAAACTTTCAATATTTGCGACCCAATTTTCAATCATAATTTTCATCGTGCCTCCCACCCTTCATACAATAACAATGTATTGAATTCAATGATATTATAAGTGCCACCGAAGTGTATATATGCCTCGCTCAACTGGCGCGTTAAATGACCTGGACGTATATATACGTCTTTCCGAAGTGCGATCTATTCTGTGGATTGCTATCCATAAAATTATTCCGAAAGCTTTGGAATGCAATAAAAGGACCTTGACAGTGTTTATAAAAGATTTATTCATTTTAGAAAAGGTCTTATTTATTTATTCCTTTTCATCCCCCCCCAGTACATCATATACACACACCTATCCTTGGTACTGGAGGATCAAAATTTATAAGCAGAAAATTTGTAAGACCAGCTCATCCGGGCCCTTGTGCTCCCGCCCCAAGCATCCAGGGGATAAACCGGCACTGATAAACCGTACAAATTATCAAGTGTTAATTTTTGTATGTATTTATATATATATATATATATATATATATATATATATATATATATATGTGTGTGTGTGTGTGTGTGTGTGACAAGCCCATGGAGCAACTAGTAATTATTAAACTTGTTCTTAACTTAGTATTGTTAAATTAATTATCAAATACACATTGTGCAGCATTGATACATTTATAATTGTATTAGATCAGTGTAAATGTGTATTTTATATTTCATTATGTCAGAATGTATTTGTTTGTTTACTTTCAGTAAATTGATAATTTTTTAAAAATAATCTTTTGTTTTCTGCTTTTCAATAGGCTCGCCGCTCCCTTCTCATAGAGTTATCACACCCCCCTAAGGGGCGCGCCCCACAGTTTGAGAAAGGCTGACTTACACAGATAGTTTATCATAAATTCTTTTCCTTTTAAAAGATCCCTAACAATAAATCTACGAATTAACACTTTACGTATCACGATTTATATATTTTTCGGGTTAAGCTCATTATAATAATGTCTTTAATGGTATTGATTATAATAACAAATTCGCTGATATTAATGCTATATTTGTGGATTTTCCCTGCACCTCGTTCATATGTCAAAATAAATAACTGAGGGAGTTGGTGGTCAAACTGCAATGCTGGCTTACGAGTCAAATCCTCCTTATCTAAACCAAATTAAGGTATCGATTCTCATTTAAGTTACGTTATTAACTATTCTTAACTAACCACGGACCATTTGTTTCTTATTTGCATCATTTTAAATTAAAATCGAATTGTCTCTGCGGCTGTGTTGAAGACGCTTATCATAACGTATTCTTCTGTCTTCTGACTAAGGATATTCATTTAGTCCCCATCTAAAAAGGCACACACGCACACACACACACACACACACACACACACACACACACACACACACACACACACACACACACACACACACACACACACACACAAAACCTTGGCTCTAATCTGTTATTAAAAATCTTTCCATTGATTTTAAACTAAAATCATGCATTAGGATTTCCTCCACAATTTGAGACCAAATCCCTCAGATGAGATTGGATTGGCATTCTTATGTGCTCCCAAGCGGTTACTCTGTGGTAAATTCGCAGAACTCTATTAGTTGAACAACTTCTCAATAGACTGTATAAACTCTATTTCTCACACAATAATAAACGGTTCCACTCAAAAAGCGTGTGGCTAACATCCCATTTCACGTTGTCTTTACCTTTCAAACCCAGTAATCTTTTAGTCAGTGACCTCGCACTTGCAGTGGGGGCGGGGAAAATTGTCCATTGGATCCCTCCGCTTTGGAAAGGGGAGTGCATCAGAAGGAAAGTTTACACATCCACTTGTTATGACTTAAGGTATCCGAACACTTTCGGAGTATTTTTTTTGAAAAATAGCATACTGAAACATTTTAAATGCTCTTTTAGGAAACACTACCAAAGATACTAAAATTTAACTAACAGTAGTTAAAAAATTATCTTAATTTTACAAAAATCAACATTATAAGTAAAATTTAGCAATGTTTTTGAAAAACTTCAAAACAATTAGAGAAAAAAAATAATACATTTATATTAGTAAAAGTATTACTAATCAGATTGGATGCATTAAACTAGAAAATGTTCAAAAATTTTAGAGCTGATCGAGTAAATATTATAAGAAATGTGACATTCTTTATGAGGCATTTATTTAAACATAATAGGCCATAACTGAAAAATGATTCATACATTAAGAAATATTTTAGCATATTCTCTAGAAAATAATATAAATATCAGGCTCAAAAAGTTTCATAAAAATAGGTTTTTACTATTTTGAGCTATCAGACTCGAAATAACAGATTTTGAATAATTGAAACGACCACTTCTGGACCCCCTTCCAGTTTTTCTAATTTTATAAAATTGATTGTAGTTTGGTCTCTAGGTAATGGTGAAACAAAACAAAGTATATTTTTTGAAGCCAAAAGATAGCTCTATTCACTAAAATGAGAAATAAAGAAATGCGTGTTTTGACTGAATTTGGTCATTTCGACGTGTTCGACTACCTTAACAGCTATTTTCTGCATCTAGGTTTATATCTGAGTTTTTTTTAGACAAATTTCGTTTTTTTACTAACTGTGGGCTTCGAATATTATTCCCCCCCCCCCCGCCCTGTTTCTTTTAACTGTATGTTTTATTCTAGCGTACTTTTTTGGATTGTGTTATTCTGGTTATATCATGTTAATTATTTTATGCTATTTTGAACTAAATGGTTGAAATTTTTAAAATACCTGTGAGTCATGAATAAAAGCTTACCTTTTTGTACCTCTCCTGTAAAAAAAAAGTAAAACGTAAAAGATAAAAATTTGTTTGATAAAGACTGAATGTGGGATGGTTTCTTTCCCAAGAGACCGGTTTGAAGCACTGAACCATTTCGGCTAAGGTCGGTTCTTTTGGGCATTACACCAATATAATAGCCCTCGTGCTACTTTATAGCGAAACACTCTCTCACGCTGGTTCTCTTCCGTACAATTAATTTTATAAGGATCAAGTATGATTTCTTTTTTAAAATTTATCTTGGCAAAGGTAGAATTATTATTATTATTTTATCCAAACTGAAATTCCTATTCCTTGTATTTCTCAAAATCTCATGAGAAATCAGCACCATTAAAAACTACAATGCTGCTACCCAACTTATACATGAAGGAAAAAGTTCAAGAGTATCCATCATATAATATTTGTTTTAAAGTTATAGTGCAATCGAGATATGTATTAAAATAACAGTATAGTCAAGAGCTGTATCAAAACAGCATGGATCCCTGGAAAATGTATGTAATAATATGTGATCAAAGATAAATAGCAATGTAATCTTATAGACTGTCAAATAAAGTTAACATACACAGAGCAAAATATTTTACATCAGTACGTAGAGTGTAAAAAAATATAAGTATGAATTTACTGAAAATAAAATTTTTCAGAAAATTCGAAATGAGATTATATTTTATAAGCAAGAGTAAAAAAGGTGCAGCTAAAAGTTAATTAGTTTTCAAGATTTTAAGAGCTAGTGGATTGCTGTAAAGCTTTGGTTTACTTAAGATATCTTGTTCTGAAAATTTTTAAAAAGAATTCATTATATAAAATATTTGAAAATAATTTTGGTATTTTTTATTCACTGTATATTTTTCAACTGATTTTAGCCTTTAAAAACTGTGAAAGTTCCTTTGTCTCCAATTTTTCAGCAAAATTTTCATTTAAAAACTGTAGAAGTAGACGACGACGACTGTGATGATGATAATTGTAATAGAAATAATGATTATTATTATAATTATAATAGTGATTATGATTGAGACAGGAAACGAAGCAGCAAACATTCACTGATTTTTGATAGAAATATTTATTTGTAGTGCATTTATATATATCCGAAGTAAATATAGTTATTTCTCATTCTTTAAAGGCATTGTATTACTGTTTATATTAGTATTAGCAGTTTTGATATATATATATGTATATAGATAAGAATAATTAAACAGTATATATATATATATAATATTTTAAATTTGTGTCGTGCATTCATTTTTCCTATTCAATGGTAAACGAAATTCTGAAATTTTTCGAATTAAAATTCGTAGTTTTTTAGTTAAGAATTAAGAATTTCCAAATTCTTAATTAGAAATTATTTGTAAGGAAATTTATATATAAGATCTTAAATTTCATAATTAATTGCATTAAAAAATCTAAATATGATAAAACCCAGAAAAAATTAATAAGAAATTATAAAAATCATTTAATTTAAAAATATTTAATTTAATGTGGGGCTAATCTTGGTCTAAGGATAAAAACGCTATATCTTAAAAAAGGATGTCTTTGGAAAATAGCAGAAGGGTTAAGCGCGTGAAAAGGAAATACGAGCTAATTAGGAGTAATAGAAAGAATGCTATTCAGCAGAATAGATCAAAATATCCTAAATAGACCTTTTTAATCATCGCATGATCTTTCAAAAAATAAATAAATATGCTTGTAGAAGGCCACATACTTCCTGTTGTAGCGATAAAAATAAAACAGCGCAAATAATAATAAAAAAATTACCCAGAAAAAGCATACAGGTTGAAAACTCCCTGCTACTAGATTCAAAGATGCAATCTAGTCTGTTCTATAACTTACGATAAAATCATGAAGAAGACATAAACCTTAGCTATCTATTTTGCAAGTTGTTTCTTCGTATCTTGGATTCAAGCAAGCCATAAACTGTTTTTCAAATCCATCCTCCGTCCCAATACCATAACTAATATGCGTCTTCACGGAGCCTGTCTACATGTTATTCAAGAATTTGTCGCGTCTTTATTTTGAATTTCTATCTTTTTCAATGGCCAGTAAGAAACCAATAGGTCATTAGAGTTGACGGATGGACTAAAAACACTACGGGCGCCACCACTGCGGTATTCATTCACGGAAATGGAGGCAATGTTATACTAGCGACCCATAGTGTTGATTTATCACGCGTATCCGACACATTTGTCTCCACATTATCTGGTTTGATGAAGGTTAAACAGAGTTGATGACGAGTTTTAAGAAGGGCTGGACTCTGGCTCGTGTTTCGCCTCCGTCACAAGTTTTTTTCACTCTTATTTTAAAAGATATGTTGATTTTTAACCTATCTGGAATCTATTTTCTTAAGGCTGTCTTTGGTTAAGGTTAAAGAATAGGATCCGAATTTGGAATATTTTTTCAAATTTAAAAGAACTGAAACGCTAATATTATGTTCTGGCTTCGCTATCCTACAGAGAACAGTATACTTTATCATATTTCTCACTTTTAACTGAGTGGATCCATTCTTTTCAGGTATAAATTGTGTTCCACACTCCCCCTCCCCTCATACTGTAATGTTAAATGAACTATTCCTTTACGCGTTAAAATGAAAAAAAAAAGTATTCTTGGAATATACTTTGAAATTTTGAAAAAGCTGTATTATTAACAGATTTATGAATTATAATACTGCAAATTTTCGTGACAATTTAGGCATTTTTAGGCATATGGAAGAGTGTTAGTAAGTCAGTGGGAGAGAAGAAAGAATAGAAGTTGGAATTATAAAGAGATTGAAGGATTACGCATTAAAAGATAAGAAGACTAACTACAGTTCAGGTATTAGTCACATTTATAGTACGTTTTGATATTTACATTATTAAAGAGGTTTAAGTGGCAATTAGTTACATATCTACCGTTTAAAGTAATATTAAGGTAGAGTATTGATTGATACAAAGTGGATCAATTATTAGAAGTATTCTCCAAAAACGCGACTCTCGTCTCCTTACCTCTGCTTGTTAATCGGAAACATCTTATTTAATCTGATGCGTTGAATTGTTTTTGAGTTAATTAAAGTGCTGAGAATGAATAAATTGGAAATTATTATGTCGAATCGTCCTTCACTTCCTCCTACACCTTAGCCGGGTCACAGGGTAGACAGGGGGGGGGGGTTACAATTTAAATGTCTTTTTGACAGTTGGTAGTATAGAGCTATACTTACTTTAAAGTATTTAAATTTCAAACTGTAGGGAAGTATAGTGTTTAAAACCTAAGACACTCATGTTAATTAATTAAATTAAAATTTTATTAATACTTAAAATAACTGTTACATAGAGTAACTGAACAACAAAAAAATGCTTTTAATGGGAGAGATGAATCTGATGCTTCGTCCATTCTAGTGCTTCTAAAATTGCTGTATCCGTTTCTAAATTTTATTTTAAGATCTTCTTAGTGCCTATTTCGATCAGTTTCTCTTGTAATTTGACATTTGTTTTCTTTTCAATGTGACCATATTAATTAATTGCCTGCTGTAGTATTACCATATATATAGTCAAAGCATTCTAAAACCTAGTTTCAAAATCTGTATAAAAGGAGTCGAAATTATGAACGTAGGTTAAAATGTCCTTTTTTCCTGGCAGATTGTGTGTGACAAATTGAGAAACTAAGAAAATTCGGGATGTCTAATACAATACTCCTTAGCTTAATTATGGCAAGAAACGCCGAAATGAGGGTCCTTGTAACTGCAAATTAACTTCATTAAGTTTAGTAAATAAATTTTCTAAGCATGTGACGGATCTATACGCATCCTTCAACTCATCCTTTTGGGAACTCTTTGGGGCCAGCAAATTTTAACCAATCTTCTCCTAAAAGAAGGAAACGTGATATGTGTAAATTAAGTTTATTATATATATGCCTACTTCACAGTTAAAAGTTAGTGAATTCTGAGGGGATTAGAAGTGAAGAGAATAGTGAATAGTTAGTGAATTGGCAGTGATTAGAATAGGTAAACAAAAAGTAAGAAAGTGATGAGTTTAGCTGACCAGAGGTGAAAAAATATTTATAAGGTGAAGATTACCAGATTTGGTTTAAAAGTCCTTGTAAAAGATTATAGCCAGGAATATAGAGTTAATTGCAGTTGATTAGAAGACTGCCTAAAGTCAGGTACTGTCATCTTATATTATGTTTAGAGTGTTAAAGTAGTAGTGAGGGCATTAAACACGTAAGCTCTGTGTAAAGTAATATTAAGGAGAAGAGTCGCAATATTGAACATATTCTCCCCAAACGCGAATCTCGTCTTTTCTCTCTATTGCGTGACTAAATTATCCTATTTAAAGTGTTATTTGTGTTTAAGTTGATTATAGTGATAAATAAAATAATTGGAATTTATCATGACGAGTGATCTTTTAATTCCTTCCACACCTTTAGCTGGGTCATAGGGTAGAAAAGATCTAAACTAGTTTCAAACAGGTAAATCTGGTTTCCACTTGATTAAATTTTCTTTTAAAATTAAAGTCATGATGCGATTTAATGAGAGTCACTATCGTAGAACCCCATTTACAACTCATGGACCTCCAAATTATTTTTTCGAGGACCATAGACCCCTGGGAGTCTATATAGACCACTTTGGGAATCACTGATATAGAGGTTCATCATTCAATATACTTTATAAATCACATAAAACAAACTTTAAATTCATAAACACTATATATTAAAAAAATATTGTTCACAATTTTTTTATAAATTAATACCTATTTATTTTATATATCTTATCCATCAAAAGAAAAAAAAAGGAAGAAAGAAAAACTGCAAGGAATGTGTGGTAGATAGCGAACGCATAAAAAAAAACCGCACAAAAAATATTTGAAAGTATCATAAACTCTTACGTATAACAAAAAAATTCATCGAAATACTACATAAATTTTTTTTATGCGGTGGAATGGAACGTATAAAAAAAGTCGCACTTAGAAATACGCCAATTATTTATAAAATTTCTCAGAAAGTATTTCCATAACAAAATAAATAGTTAAATTAGACATGGAAACATTTTAAAAACATTTAGTTTTTCTTTGCATACAAGGAGAAATTTTCAAAATGCACATACATAATTCACTGCTACTCATCGTAATCCAAAGCGCTCATCTTCCTGTGATGAATAAGTTCAAAATCGCTTTCATTACTTGAAGATACAATTTCAATTGATTATTTTTAGGCACCATAAAGTAAGAGATAAATTTTTACTACGAAGGTTGATTGGTCAGTTGCTTGTAAATGTCACGATAACCAGATATGCATGATCGAAGCTCTTTTTGTGAATTTTCATATTCCTTTCGGGATTGGAATCTATTTTGAAGATGCTTTTCCAATTTGATGGAAAGCTGGATCCCAGCATATATTTTATCCTACTCTCAAAGAATCCGGTTCTTCTTGTCCGACTTCATAATCTATCAAATTATTGATAATCATTGTCATTGAAAGTTTCGTCTTCAATCAAGAGCGGGCTGTTGGCGTGTTGAGAGAAAGCAACTGAATGTGCATTGTCCGGAGACTGTTTATAACAAATGGACACAGTGTTTTGACATGTATATATGTACATTGCAGTGGCGAAACATACACCCCCGCTTTTCCCGCCTCGCAAGGGCTCAGGACTCTAGGCGGCCCAAGGCCTAAGTAACGCCAAGTACGTATCTATATATATATTCAATTTATAAATTATTAACAAAGGGCAAGAGTCATAACATTACAGTCATTCAAAATCCTAATGATGAGAGGTTAAAGCTCGAAAGAGCTAGGTACTCTGGTCATCCCCCCTCCCCCAGCGACTATAAAACATAAAAAACAAAACCTGAAGTTGCAAGAAGGTTCTAACGTTCTCCATCGCCACTGGTACATTGATAGAAAACATTTCAGTGGCGCGAAAGCCGTTGAAATTCATAAACCGCATAAAAAAAGATCACACAGAAAAAAATCACACAAAAATTAATTGCACAAAACAACTCGCACAAAAATAAAATTGCTCAAAAATAAATCGTACAAAAATAAAATCGTATAAGAAAGGACCGCACAAAAACAGGTTCTACTGTATATTGCGGTGTTTGATTATTTTTCATTTTCGGCGAGTTCTATTTTGTCAGTTGCATGGAAAGTAAATATTTTTTTTTTATTCATTTCTATTTCTTTTCCTATTTTTCCCTTATTTAACTCTCAAAAAACTACAAATAGATTTAAAATTTTAAAAATAGCTTAAATTAGTTAAAAAAATTTCTGGTCTTAAAACAATTTTTCTTTAAAGAAATTATACCTTATAATTTTAGAAAATTAAATCTTGATATAGTTTTGTGGATGGATACAAGGATTCTTGTTATGTTTTTAAATGATAATCAATAAAATTAGGAAGATGCCATGCTTAAAAGTTCATATGTCACTTCTAAGAATTCCTTTGACATGAATGTCCCCCACTTAAAACCCTGCTGAGATCCGTTGTATAGTTTTATTATTTGTTATACATTATAATATAAAATCAGCATTCTGAACTGCTATCATAAATTTAAGTATGTCATAATGTCAAAATCTAAGCATTCTTCCCAATTTCTTTTAGAGCCCCGTCACCAATAGCCCTCGTGTTGCTTTATAGTCGACGTTAATAAACACACTCCCTCACCCAATTTCTTAAGACAGAATCGGTGTAGCTTCATTTTAATAGTTTATTAAATATTAAACTGATATGATATTATTTGAATGTTATTGTTAATATATAGGTAAGTTATATGAGATTAAAGACAGTTACATAATTTATTTGCTGCTTTGTAACTACGTAGAGTATATTGTATTTATTGGAACATTAGAGATATAAATAATGACTCACGAGTACAAAAGATTGCACAGACTAAGAAAAAAAAACTTAATATAAATTATAAGACGTATTAAAATACATATCTTTAAACTGACTGTAGAATAATGTCACTTTTCAAATTTCGTAAAAAAATTGCAGTACCTTTAAAAAAAGACCTTAACTTAAATTTATTACTCAATAATTTGAGAAAAGAAAAGATTAAAGTTTATTAATTTTATAGACTAGAAGGAATCTGTGTTTATTTATTTAAAGGAAATGCACACTACATAAACAAAACTCTGGTTACAAAACTTGTTACAGAGAAACGAGCAGCAAGAACCTAAAAACTTCACCTAACACAATTAGAGATATAAACAATTTAAGAAAAACACATTATAAGGGGGGGGAAAATACTAAGAACACAACACTCTAGAAAGAATTGAGAATAAAAATTAATGTATATTTAGAGTTCAAAAGCTGTAAAACTTTTCATTCAAAAGTATCAAGCTTTTCAGAAAACCTGTTAAAAATTTTATAAAACTTATAGCATTTAAATGTCTACAAATATAGAACATATCACCAAATATGGAATAAATTACTCAAACTTCTCGCTAGTACAGAAAAATAAATACTGTTTGAAATATCAAGGCAGTCAGTCATATTACTGATGACTTTAGAAAAAAAAAATTGCTCAAGATAGATGCAAAAAAAAAAAAAAAAAAAAAAAATAGGGATTCTCTCTCTCTCTTTTTCTAAACAAGTGTTTTTCAACCTTTTTTGTGGTTGATGGTTCTCTGAAAATATCTTGCAGCACACCTAAATCAAAGGCACATAAAAAAAAGTTGTATGATACAAAAAATATCTGTTCACAAAATGTATTCAATCATTCGAATATTATCGTCAACTTTTAAAAGTCTTGCTCGTTTTTTGGGCTCGATTTCTGTCAATGTTCAAAATCTTAACTCCCAGAACCATCAAAGTTATTTGTAAGATACAAATTTTTGACAGAAACCCTAGCCTCATTCAAATTTTCTCAGAAAGAATTTTACATGGTAAAACTTATTGTTTTTCAAATCAGTTAGGTGTTCTTTTTCTTTTATTGTCAAATTTGGTATCTTACAAATTACAAATGATTAACCGTTCATATTCGTCAAATGAAGGCGAAGGAAGGTAGCTTTGAACAGTGAGATTTGAAATTTGTCGATGGTGTGCTTATAATTTCTCCTGTAATTTTTGTTTTTGGCTGAGATTCAATGACACCCAATAGCAGTCAAAATTCCTTTTTAAAATTTCTCCAGTGTTAATTATTTAAAAAATGATTTAAGTTTTGATGTGATAATATTCTAGAATGAGCCTTGAAGACTTAAAGTCAGAGTGTTTAATATTTCAAACAGGTCCGAGAGGCATTGAAATTTAAACCACTAAAATTCACCATAAAGAAAAAAATCTAAAAGATGTCTTTTCGACCTCCAAGAGCAAAATCATCTCTGCTTTCAGGAGTATATGAGCCGTTTAAAAAAAACCCTTTTCCTCCGAAAGCAAACGTCCTTCAGTGTGATATAACAGAGTTTTGTATTCGTAATACATTGCATTGCACAGCTCAGAGGAGATTCGAGATTTAAAAAGTCAATCCTTGATGAAATTGACCACCTCAATGACTTTGTACTCAGATATCATCATATCTGGAGATAAATATTATAAAATGACAGATTCTCTGAGAATCATGCTGTAAAAGCTTATAATATTTGGAATTTCTTCCGAGTACAGGTGTTATGACTCATATTTCTGTTTCTCAACATTGATGGACAACCACTTGTGTAAATATTAACGCAATTTTCCTATAATAAACTAAAATTTTAAATGTTTTCTCGAAAAAGCTCTGTGATAGACGTGCTGTCACGTCCATCAATGTTTGGAGGTTAGAATAAAGATCTTCCATGATCAGAAAAAATCTATTTTATTATTATATCAAATAATTCTAACAACCTAGGGTAGAAAATGCACCTTTAAATAAGTATAGGAGCAAAAGCATGATAAAAGAGATTTAATATTTAATTATGATTCAATAACTTACTCTTAGAACGTTTTGGTAATATACGTTCTGAATTATCGTATTTCCGTTCTCAGCTATTTGACTGCTAGTCGATATTAATCTAATCCATCTCGTTGACTAAATCTTCAATTAACAATTTTTAGTTATTCAACAATTAACCGTCGAGCAACTGTAGACTAACTCACAGCTACTTTCCGCTAATCACACATTGCCTTCTAACTCCTAACCACTCTAACTACGAACTCCACGTACCTAAAAGTTAATGCTTAAATATCATCCTTCATTTACATAAACCATGTATTCTTCTTCGGGAGAAAGTTTTATAATAAAACAATATTTAAAAGAAATATTTTCCCCCAAGAGGATTAGTAGGAAGCTCGCGGATAGACCCGTTACAGCTCAAGTATGTCTTTTCCTGTCGTAGTGGTCAGATCTTTTCGGCATACTTCAGATGTACTTCAGATACGTACTTCCTTTCGTACTTCAGATCTTTTCGGCATAGATACTCATCCAAGACTTTTCCATCTTAAGCAAATTGAATGAAAGCAATGAGCTCTGTGATCTTTTTTCCACTGATATTTGTGATTCATCAGTCTGAAATGACAAGAGTTCACTGTCGCATAATTCGAAATGCTCAGAAATTTGTTTTTTTAAGTATGAAGATAAATCTTTGATTAAGCATGAGGTGTTGTATCATTGGATAATGTTATTTCCTTTTAACAATCTCTGTCGCCTTTTTTCTCAGTATTGTTTCGACTTTTATAGCTAGCATTGATGGACTTGGCATCGATGTTTGGTATTGATTACAAGGGGTGCGATCTGTGCCTTGTACAGGAAAACGGAGGCGTAGAACACCAAACTCAGAACTGAGTACGTGGATTCGCGTAGATTACAGTTCAGTGTTCCTATTTTTTTGCTTATAATAAAGTGTACGGGATTGTGTTTCGGGATTCCTCGGCGGCACAGCACATGCCGCACCAAACGCGAGTGATAAGTGGACTTCACACACACACGACCTTTTCGACGTCTTTTGCCTTATATTCCATTTCTTGAATCTTCTTATAGTTTTAAAAAATTCTTTGCTGTTTCAAATTGTATGCGATGTTAGATTTTCAAAGTAATATCGGGGTTTGTTTTTGACCCCTAGGTCTCTTCAGTTTACTAAGAACGAGAGCGTCATTTGCAAATTACACAGAAGGATATCAGGATCTTCTGTTTCGATTGCGATGAATCGAAATTTGATGTAGCCATCTTTCTACTTCCGTTTGTTTCTTTGTTTTATTCTGTCTGTAAAGCACCAGATTTTAATAAACATTTGTCCCCCTAAGACAGCGCGTAGTACTTAGTTCTTTTTGTTTTCCCGCCTATAGAAAAACGTAAGTTTGACTGCTATTTTAGTTCTTAAAAAAGTGCCGTGTTGTCAAATTTTGCGGTGAGATGATGTAATACTGCATCAGCCACTGAATCCTAGCGTGCTAAGGCTAGGAAATCATATGAGTAAACATATATCTCGAATTTTCTCAGAATGGAATTTATTAGCTTAGATCCATTTGAATGAAAAATAAAATTAACGTTAAGAAACACCAGAAATGAACAATATTGCCAATAAAATGTTTAAGAATTTTCCCTTAAAAGTTATTATATTAACTAAATTTTAATCAATGGATGGCCAATGTGAATTACCAATCTAAATTATTTCTCATCTGTATGGAATATAATCATCTTTTTTTCCAATATTTAAACTAGTTAAAGATCCAAAAAGATCATCAAACTTTCTTCTACTTTAGGCAGACTCATAGATTTAATTATTCTAAAAACGGCTAAAAAAATACATATGCTCTAAAAAATCTTAATATATAAGTATAGTTTTACTAAAAAACTCTCCTCCTCCTACTCAGACTAACAGATCTAATTACATTTAAGTTCACCAAATATAACTCCACAAGAGAGCCGTCTTCTTCGATATCCAGGAGGCATTTGACCAAGTTCGAGTATGACGGTCTCCTCTAAAAATTAATCATTTATAAATATGCTGATTCTCCCCTTCATTTAATTAACTCTTCTTTACAAAATAGGTCCTTTCACATACGCATTAATAAAACTCTCCATTTCTCGTCGCATCAAAAGAAGGGTATCACAAGATTTCGTACTATAGGACCAATTTTATTCAATATTTATTTTTAGAAAATCATAAATTATGTATTCTAGCTTCTATAAATATGTACGCAGATGACTCAGTTGCCCTAGCAAAATTTCAAAACACTAACACAATTACATTCCAGCTAAGCAATACTTAAGAATCATTGAAAAATATTTGGATCAATCAAAAATTAAAATAAACTTTGGGGGAAAAAAACCTATGATACTCTTCCCAAGCAGCCCAAAACAAGTCACATCACCAGAATTCTACAACACACAACTACAATGGTCTCAAATACAAAATACTTAAGAATCATTTTAGACAGCAAGCTCACACGAAAACAACACATATTACATAAGCGGGAAAAATTCCGGAATTACATACATAAATTATGAACATTAATTAGTATTAATTCAAAAATGAACTTAGAAAATAAATGCTTCTTTATTAAGTCCGTCAAGTCTAGCCATATCTGTGCCGATTTAAGCTCATTTCGGACCCAGGGCGCAGAAGGTCTACAGACCCCCTTGGCACTGGAGGATCGAAATTTATAACTTGAAAATCTGGTTAAGTCCAGCTTATCCAGGTCTTTCTGGACCTCTCCGGGCCCCTGGGTGCCCTCCCCAAGTGCCAAGTGCCCAATGGATAAACAGGCACTGGATGCAAGCCCTATCTGGCAGTATGTTGAGAAAGCTAACGTTCAGCTGCTGGAAACTTCTCAACCGTTCTGATGCTCGTAAAAGCCATAAGTTATGTGAGAAATACAGAATTATTTAAAGCTACTAAAACTCTTACTTTTCGGCTACATATTGAAATTTTACCAAATTTCTTCCAGCGTATTCAAAACACCAATAATCCTTAATATGTTAAATCTAAAAAATTACCCAGTAGCCCACGATACTAAAAGACCAAGAATTTTGCAAGGCAGTTACCACCCACCTTAACTTCCATTTTATTTATTTTCACTAATTTTCATTTTATTTACGGATTTCTAGAAAAGTAATAATAAATATTAATATCATTAATATTTATATCTAAATTCCTTATAAAAAATAGTAAATTAATTCTAAGCATATCCCAGATAGCTTGCAAGCTCTTAAGTTCTAATAGTACAACTCGTTCATCGAATTCTACCGGCACATCACAAGCATGGAATTTGAATTTTTATGAACTCTATTCTCAGAACTCAAGTGCCATGTTGCTGTTGCGGTCAATGAAAAAAGAACGTTTTTGTTCATCGTAAGCTCAGCACTCGTGTTTTTTTTTGTTGCTGTTTTTATGTAAATGTGTACTCCTGTTTATGCAATATATCGTCAAGAAGAATAGTAAATAAATTCCTATATGTAATCAACATGTCAATATTTCAAAGTAAGTTCCAACAAATTTAAAGCATTTCGAAGTAAAATGCTATTTAGATATAAAACTGTAATGAAATCTTAAAGAATTTAGTATAAATGAAAATTTAACGAAAATCCTGAACTACTAGGAAAAACAGAAATCTGTATAAGTAAAGTAAAATAAAGTAATAAAATACTTTGATATTTGAAATCTATGGAACAGCGCACCACAAGTAACATACTTTAAACAGTGTGTGCATTATAATATCTCTTTCCTTTTTTGAGACTGAAATATACTTTATTTTTCAATTTTGATATCAATTATTTTATGATAAGTTCGAATAAAAACTTCTTGGTTGTATCTCATTAAAGGAAAGAAGCTTTGAACGGCTCTTTTAATTGAGGCCTTATTTAAATAAAAATGCTATTTATATAAAATTCACGAAGGGGCGAACAATAAATTAGCATTGATTCGAAACTTTCAATGAAATGGGACACTTCTTTATACGAGAGCCGATGTTTGAAATTGCTAATATTTAAGTTTAAGGCAATGATTTTGCTTAATTAGTTTAATTAGTTAATTATTTCATGCTCGAAAGATATTTTTGCTAAAAATGTTTCATTAAAAGGAAGAGGTTGCATATATAATTGTTTCCTTCATTTTTATAGTAAAAATACTGTTTATAAAACACACACACAAAAAAATATTGAAGAAAAATTGATTATTACATTTCAGTAGCATTTACAGTGCATGAATACAGATGTGTCTTCTATGTAGAAAATTTTTATAACATTATATTTTCTGAGTTTGTAGAGCTTTTTTTCTTTCATCTACAGAATCTGAACCATTATGCAATTCTGAGCAGAAAATATAATTATTTTTAATCATTCAAAAAAGCATAACAAGTTTGGAAAAAAATTTTAGGAGAAGAATTATATTTAATTTGTGACGGATCTATACGGTCTTCCACTAACCTTCTCTATTTTTCTTTCAAATAATTTATTTATTTCAACCAATCTCCACCGGGAGCCAAGCGTGATTTATGCAAATGAGATAACTTATATAAGTTCGGGTTTCGCGAGTTAAAGAGTTAAGTAAAGTGAAGAGATAGAAGAGTGAAGTTAAATGAATTGAAGATCGGTAGGTCAGCACGCAGTTGTTGACATTCGTAGATAGCAGTTACGTGTGGAGCTACGCTAGGAGAAATAGATTGAAGCTTGTGAAAATCCGTGTTACAGAGCGTGGATCCTTCACCAATCTCCTAACCAGTCAACAAGGCAGATATCCTCACGACGGAACAGCCGATGATAAAAGATAAGGTCAGTGATTTAAAACATTGTGAATATTCGTACGTGGCGTAGCTGTAATTGTGCGTGCTTAAGCTTTCATAGATTCAGTTGCGATTCTGTTATTCCGCTAGTAGTAATCCCCCTTTTCGTACTCCACTTTATTTTGTTTCTCTTAAATTTGAATTGTGTGTTTCTACCCTTCTGTGTTAAAAAGAATCAATAAATATAGTGATTTGCAATTATGTCTTTGGATCCTTTAAGTTCGCCTACACATCCAGAAATAATTAATGATAGACGGGGAGATGGTAGTCTGAGGGGAGGCTTTGAGTCACGACAAATTTTCTGTGCGTAATTAATTTTTAAATTTCAAATCACAGAGAGAAATTCCAATAAGATCTGGTGGAATAATCTTAAGATCTTCCTATGTGGCCAAGACGTAAAGCAGTTGCCGAATTTCGTCTGGCTACTGGACACGACTGTCTCCTCAAACATCTTTATCAAATTCATGTTGCACAGGCCTCTTTCTGTTCGCTTTGTGATATTTGGGAGGACATGGATGCTGACCACATTTGCCGCTGTCCAGCACTAAAGGACTCCTCTTTGTGTGATCTTTATTGGCAAGGTAGGGACTTATTGGGTTCATAAGCTTTTCTCGCCACATTGTTATTTCCTACTTTATTTGTTTTGTCTGTTTGTATTTTTGTTCCTACCCCCTTGTGGTGTAGTGATCTTTTGTAACCCTGGCCATTGGGAAAAAAATAATTTTCACACAATTATTGCCAGGCTATTTAACTAGCATATCATGAATGCACTGTTTTTTTATTACTAAAAAAATAAGTGTTTCGCGATATTGTCTCTCGTTCTTTAAAAAATTCTAATAATTCTTTAAATAGTAAATAACACATCCTTTGTACACTTTTTACTATAAAGCGCATTTATTTCTGTGTTGATTTTTGTAAAATACCTGGCTATAAGAAATTACTGTTAGTATCCGAAGCAATTCCTGAAGACCGTAATGATCTAATTTGGAATTAGAATGAATAGCTTGTATTGATTACTATAAAAGTACATGGTCATAACACAACTATTATAATAAAAATGTGAAATATTTTTATCTATTTAATAAAACGTTAAAGAAATAATTATTTCAAGAAAGTATAAGAGAGAATTAATTCAAATTAATGAGTGTTTCAAACACAATACGGATCTAAATGTTTATCTCAATGTTTTCTTGAGTCTCCCTTTCTTTATCAGATTTTCTTTGATATCCTTACACTTAGTAAATAAATATTTGTGATGGAGCAAGCAAACTCATTTTATTCATATCATAATCTATGTTATGTTTTTTATCATGACATTAAATACCTAATATTGAGTTAGAATTTAAGATGCTGGCATATGCAAACGTATCTAATTTTCATTTATAAAAAGAATAGAAGAAGATATTCTTAATATATCAACTCCTTTCTTTTAAGAAACTAAAGTAAATTTTAAAAAATATAATTTCTTAAAAAAAAAATTTTAAAAAAAAACTGAAAAATATTTGTGTAAGGTTTAAGTTTTTTAGAAATAATTAAAGGCTTTTTAGAAAAAATTTTAAAATGACAGAAAGACAATAATCTGGAACGGCTAATTAAAATAAAGTCGTTTTTGAAAAAATACTTTTGAAGATTTGATACTCCAACAACTTTTATCTCTTTATTTCCAGATATTTTAATGTACATTAAGCACGAGTCACTTTTTCTATGAATCTTAGCAGAACATAATAAAATTTTTCATTTTAAATTGAGTTAAATTTTTGCTTACTATCAATTCTATTACAACTTCAATACAAAGACAAATATAAATAGTGTACCCTGATTTCTACTTGAAATAAAATCGCAAGGATTTTTATCATTGCACGATAGACATTTCTTTTGAATTCTTCGCTTTTTGAAGATTTAAAAAGTTAGTATTTCTAATTTTCAAAACGTTATTTATTGGCATTTTTCTTTTACCGAATCGTGCCCATTTTAGACACTTTTGTAATTTTTATACTTTAACGTCTTTCAATACATTACAGTAGATAAAGACATATTTAAAATATATTCTTCAATGAAATGTGTTTTACTAACAAAGAACAAATTTTATAAATACTAAAAGACTTGACATGCTACTTATTAAATATTTGTTGTTCATGACCCTACTTTTATAACATTTGTACTTTGTTCAGAAATTTAACTATAATATTTTTAACTATAATCAGCCCAGTGTTTTGTTTACATATTTAGCAGATACAATTTGTTTAGATCATTTTCTTACCGAGGCTAAGAACAAGTATAAGTAAATAGGATTATAAAATCAGTGTAACAAAAATAAACTTTAATGTGCAGCCCAAAAAATTTTGTACTCAAACATTTATTTAAATATAGAAAGAACATGAATATTTGTTTTGATTGAGAGAATCAATTAAAAAAAAGGATTAGGTTTCTCTAATTATACTTTTAAAAAAAGATATAATTTAAAAATTCAAACGCGGAAATCCATTACTTTCATTCAATCCTTAATAACATTTGTAGTTTTTCTAATTAGGGTGTCTTAAATTTGGAGTGACAATAGCAAAATAAAAGTTTTTCGCTAAAAAGAATTTCGATGACTTTAAATAGCTGTTAATTCTTCACCAAGGATGAGACCCTCCCTCTTTTTTTTATTACGAGCTTCTCCGATTGAAATTTCATAAGATACTTTGTACTATGGAGTAATTTTATTCCTTAATGCACATTTATCGCCTTCAACACAAAATTTATTTTCAAGAAATTGTTTTGGCATGTGAAGCTTAAATTTTAGTTGGGATTAAGTTAAAAAAGATTAATCCAATATGATTTAAGCAGAAATCATTATTTATAAGAAATATATATAGACTTCAATAATTCTTAAACACATATCTGTGTTGCTCATTGACTAAAAGTAAAAAAAAAAGCTTAGGATAATCAAATATCTCTCTAATTTGTATATAAATTTCTATCAACGAATATATTTTTAGACGTTTAATTTAGGGTTTGCGATCCCGTATTATATTTTCAATCCCGGGATTTCGGGAGTACATTATCCAAATCCCGGGATTAGGATTGGACTATTTGTGAAAAATACTTACACATTAACATAGTTGAAAAACATAATAACACTGAAAACATAATTAAAATATTGGTTTAATATTATTATTTATTGAAACAAATCAAAACAAAAATTAATTCATCATAAAAAAACAAATAAAAGTAGAACATAATGAAAATTTAAAAAAAAAATATTTCTTCATTTCTGGTGATTTTTGAAAATAAGCTTTTAAAAAACACATCTCGTCCAGCGCTTCATCGTTCAAACGGCTTCTTATTTTTGTTACAGATTATCCTACCGAAGAAAATGCTCGTTCACGCATTCACTAGTAGGCTTTATCATCATTAAACAGAAGTTTGTTCTTTCCAGGTAGTCACCACGTCCCCCTCCATTTTCAAAAAGAGACATTTCTTTTAAAAAAATTTTAGTGTCTCAAATCTAATAGGCTCCATTGGTGCATGTTCCTCTTTGATAACTTTATCTAGTTCTTCTACAACACTTAATGATTTTTGCATACAAATTGATTCAGTCATTGAATCAGAATGAGAATCAATTTTAAGTGTTACCTCATTTAAAATAGAAAGTCCAGTTGCATAAATTGTAAGTAATGCACTAGAATTTGAAGCTTCAAGTCTTTCAAACAGGTTCATTATTAATTTACGCAATTTAATTGAAGAAAGATCTGCGACAAAATCTAGTCCTTAGGCCTTGCTTATACCAATGTGTAAGTATTGCCGTAAGCTACTTAGATCTGTACGACATTCTCCCATAAGAGAAAGGAGAACTAAATAATTTTTTACTTATTCACTTATAATTGCACACAAAAAAATTCTATGCGTACATATTTCATATATATATATATATAAATTTTCTAAGAATTAAATTCTTAGGAAATTTTGTTGAGAAAAAAATTTCAAAATATAATTCAGACAAAAATTAAATCCCGGAATTAACTATTTTAATCGCGGGATTTCGGGATTTGAAGAAACACCGGGATCCCGGGGCTATAAACCCTAGTTTAATTTTGCTTAAAATATTCAATTAAAATTACTTTATCACATTGCTTTGTATATTAAAACTTCACAATTTTAAAAGAAAACAAATATGGGACTTATATAAGCAAAGTATTCCAAAATCCAGGTACAAATTTTAAGAACACACACTGAAATCGAAATCTTTCACAATACAATTCATATTCTCATCATAAGCGTTAGCTATGTCTTTGAAAATTATTTTCTTTCCAAAATGAAAGAATTAGAAGCTTTTATCATGTGTATGCCTGAATTTTGAAGAAGTTTTTTATGATTAAAAGACCATCCGACGTGAAACTTGGAGTATAATCGGCATGATGTAAAATACCAAAAATAATCACAGACACAAATAGTCACTTGTTTATTAATGTTTGAAAAACTCAAAGTATGCGGGTAAGAAAAATTTAGCTATCCAATTATAAATAATCAAAATGAACTAATCTGTAATCGCCAAAAGAATTGTCGGCTCTCCTATGCTGTTTCTCCAGTGAACCTACGATACCTATCACCGCAACAGACGAATTGAATCCGAACCTACATAAAAGCTGGATGGACGATTTCACTGTAGGATTTTATTTAATAGTAAATAAACGCTCAGGTTTGGGCAAAGAATTATTATCTAGCTGATGGAATAAATAACATCTCCTTTTTGGCAGCGTAAATTTCATCCAACCTTCTTTAACCGTGAAAACATCTTGCTTTATGTGCTAGAACTCATATACATACCATGTTTCTACTTAAGAAGATGACAGTTAAACTTTAAATAAAACTTTAAAGGAAAAAACAACGAGTTAGTTCTGAGACTGGAACCGAGATAGCCCGTAAAAAAAACTTTTTAAATGGTTATATTTTTTGGACTTGTAAAATAAAGTCACAACGTGTAAAGGGAAATGATTGATGTAGTCCAGGGATGGGCAGACTTTTCCTGGGTGCGGGCTACTTCTAATTTTTTCAAGGAGTTGCGGTCCACCCAGTGTCAGTGGCGCACAAAAGGGCGGGGGAGGGGTCCACGGATCCGGCCCTTCCCTCATAACCTTTCATTTCCCCCCGATTCATTATAGTCCCATGTATATAATTCGTAAAATGTAATAAAGTATTTGATATTAGTAATTTTTTATTTATTAATGTTAATTATTTATTCAGTAATTTATTTTTTGTTGTTTTTTGTTCCCGACAATCGACAAAATCAAAAAAATATATTTGGCTGCGTATTGGGATATGATACGAGAATGGTAGACCTTCAACCCTCGACCCCCTTCCCTTTAAAAATTCTTGTGTACGCTACTGCCTAATGTCGTAGGTGTGGTGAGGTAAGGAAAAGGTTATTATTATAACTTAATATTAAAAGTACGGAATATATACTTATATATATACCTATACAGAACTAAAAAGACACAATACTTTTAAAACCACGTTTAAAGCAAAACGCAAGATACAAACCTAATAATAATAGACCCAAATTTTTTTTATCAAATGATACATTTATTATGAAACAATTCAAAAAACATTTAAAAAATAAAACATTTTTATCTAAATTTAGTGTTTGTTGTTATAGTCAGTAGAAGGTTTAGTCTGCGTACTGTCAGCCAATCTCGAATTTTCCGCATATAATTTTTAACTGGTAAAATTTTTAGGCGGTCACCCCAAAATGTCTTGGCGGCCCACCGGTCGATCGCGATCGAAGGAATGCCCCCAACGGATGTAGTCGAAGTCAACTTGGGATATATTATTTATCGTGTCTAAAGACGAATTAATATTTAAAGAAGAGAATTAATTAAAATTATGGGGGAAAATGAAAGCTTTATTTTCCTCCTTAATTATAATAATAATACTAATACTCAAGCCCACACTCAAAAATATTTCGCTTCATATATTCTATTTCTGGCTCAAAACAATTTAGTTATGGGATAAAAAGAGCAAATTTATAAAATTTGACAGCATTTTCTATTTAAAAATACGCTTATAAAAATATCATTCTTTCTTTAATATTTTTCTTAAAAGTACTTTATATACATATAAACACGTATCTTCAAATTCCTAACCTTACTTCCGGCTAATTACTTGACACCCGTCTATTAACGTACATGCGCGTAGGTGCTGCTCAGTTTTTATGTACACAGTTGATGTTGTTTTAAAATCTACTGTTTATAGAAATATAAGCATTCAATGTCTTTTCTTAAGCAATTTGAAGAGGAAGTGATTAAAATTCTTCAATCAACTAATTACATTCTTTGCAATTATAAAAAAAATACTCAACAGGTGCATTTGTAAGTTTACATCTTACAATATCCTTATCATTTGCTTAATTTTTATATTAAAGTATTTTAAGAGCAAATAAATGCAAAAAATAAAAATATAACTAATTTTTTGTAATTAACCCTTTATCTACACCGACGGTACTTATATATAAGTACCACCCACTTTAAAATTACATTGAATAACCATTTTTACGAATACTCTGGCGATACTTAGCAGGAATATTTCTTTAATTCCACTTTTTCAGGATATATGGCAGCACGGGTTCTATGATGAATATATTAGCGGGAAAGGAGAATAGTTATAAAACAGAAGTTGCGTTTTCAGCTGACATTTTGATCGGATGTTGCGATTGTCATTTTTACTCCGCGAAAAAGTGTTTAATGTCAAAAGGTCAGTGTCTTATTTTTTTGTATGTTAGTTAAGACCTTAGAAAACGATTTGACTATTTATTTTAAGTGAACAGTGTATATAATTAATTTTATAGTTGAATAACTTTGTGGTACTTATAAGTACAGACAGTACACTGGATTTTAGAGCAAGAACTTAGTTTTTTTTCGTCCGTGTAGCTTATTATTGTTGTTTATTGTGTTTAGCGTCATTACTATAGTGTAATAGAGTTATGTTTTTTATGGCATTTCTTTTTCGTTGAACTTATTTATTTTGCCTTTTTATTGTTTTATTTTAACGTTTTCAAAAAAATTTGAGCTTCGAATGTCAGTTTTTTTTTGCCACGCAATTAAATGATATATATATTCTTCATTCACAAATTAATAATATTTTAATTTCTTTATGTGTAACTGAGATTTAACAATACTACGTTTTTCAAGGTGCTATTATTGCTTTCCTCCTTTTTTAAATTGTCTGGTGAAAAGAAGCTTAATCTTCTAGAGGCTTTGGATTTATTACAAAACCTACCAGCTGAAAGCAGTGATGCACTACCAAAGGATTCTTTAGAAGAAGAAGTCCCAGCAAATTACTTGCTGGAATTTTCGTTAGATTCTTATGAAGACGATTAAGAGGCTAAACAAGACTGAAGGGGCAGTATTTCCTGTTCAGAAAAGATAGTATTTCCTACCCCAGGATGCACTGCTTTAAAAAATATTCAATCAAAATCTCGCTCAAAATGCACAACGTGTAATGAATTTTTGTGTATTAATAAAAAGAAAAACTGTTTCTTTGAATATCATCAAGTTAAGTTTATGTATAAAACCTGCTTTTTTATGTGTAAAAAAAGTAAATAAACTTTAAAAACTTTATAATTTTCAAAAATAAATATTTTCTAAGGTTAAATATTAATGTTCTCTGGTTATTTAGCATTTTTTAAAGTTAAAACTCCGTTAAAAAAGTCGTGCAGTCATTTTGCATTATGAGAATATTTTAAACCTCCGTGTATGACGGTACTTTAAAGTACTAATTTAATTAATTAGCTCTAACGGATTAAATTTCTCAAAGTTGAGTATTTTATTTATGTATATCCCTTAATTTCCAATGTAGAGATTCAAAAAAAAATATTGCACGAAAAAAATTGCAGTAAATCATAATGCGGTATATAAAGGGTTAAAACTTTCTTAAGTCTTAGATACTTAATGTAGATAGATACAAAACGTGGTCCATTGTTGCAATGGGGATTCAATTAATACCTAGGCAGCGTGGGATATGGGGGAGGGGGTGCATTCACTTCCAAACAGATAATTATATTGAAATCCACCTCTTATTTATTTGCTAAAAACAACTAAAGCACATCGTACTTTTACCGATGATCTAAATATCTTTTTAATAGATATTTTTCTATTCACTTAAATTCCACAAACATCTATCTTAAATATCAGATTTGAAATCAGCATATTAGTATTTATTGTGAACTCATTCGATCAAACAATATCGACCATAATATTTTACCAGATAATATCAGTCCTATTCACCAGGTTCATATATTTTTTTGTGATTTATTGGAAGGGTTTTCGGAATAGGTGTTCATAGATGGATCCAGGAATAATTCAAGATTGGTTTTTCGCTGTTTGTACCTTTTTTACGGGAAATCATTGAAAAAACTTTTCTCTTTTAACTTTAAATGAATAACACTGTCTTTCACTCGGAGGTATTGGCAATAGAGAGAGTTCTCTGTCTGTTAGGTAGTATCTAATATTGTTAGAATTCATATTTGTAACGACGGGCTATCTTCAATATCCCTCCTCCGTGGATAAACAAACAAATCTTCCTATTTAAATTTAATTTAAAATAAACTTTTTATATACCGACCTTTTATAACTTTTTTTTGCTGAATCACATAATGTTAATTATTTTAATAGCATTGAGACTACAGTACTAAACTTGCAACTTCAAATGGGGAGGGGGGGGGTGCCAGCCCCTAACTCCTACGACATAATATTTTTAAGAAAAAAAAAGCCTTGTTGACTAGGAAAATTTCCACTAATTCTTACACCGTCCTATTAAAGTCATTGGTGTACAGCATGTGATTCTATTAAATTTTTTAAATCTCTGTGCAAAGAATTTTTATCCTTTATTTTTTGTTTAATTATCTTATTAATTTATTGGATTCTCTTTCCTTTTTTTGGGGGGGGGAGCTTTTCTTTTATTTTCAATTATATATATATATATATATATATATATATATATATTGCTGGTCAATCTAATGTTCCTGTTTCCTGATGCGCTAGTTCAACTCACTAAACGTTTATTTAAATCATATTTTTATTTGCATAATTTCTTTGTTTGTATTTCATATATGCTTTCGTTTCTTGGTCTGCCAAAGAGGATTATTGGTGACGGACCTGATAATTTTGAGCCATGTTCAAGTGACGAGGATGACACTTAACTGAGCTGTGGGACCCTATTTTCTAAAATTGCACATCACATCAACTCGAGATTATGTCAGCCCCTTCTACACGGCAAGTCTTCAGTGGCACTAAGATTCTAAGTCACAACTCGAGGTCTACGGTTTCATGACTATGAGCACCTGGTAACCACGGTCCCACATTTTAAATAAAAAGGAAAAGCAGCTATTCTCATTCTATTTAAAATATCCCCTAGAATTCTCTAAATTACAGTTTGAAGTACAATCTACGAGACTTCCAACAAACCTTAAAAACTAAAGATGTATCTACCTTTTTGTAAAACGATGAATGTGTTTGGTTTAAATAAGAGAATATTAAATACTTATGGAAAAATGTTTGTAAAATTCTATAAAAAACTAAAAAGGAAAAAAAAAATTAATACTTGCATGTATATTGGTGGCACAGTGGCTTCTATTTCTCTATTAAAAATGCGAGGATTATATTTTTGTATCCACTTCATAAAACTATTGCAAGTTTACTCCCCCTTTATCCTTCTTTTAAAACAAATGATTAAAAGCTAACAAGATAGCACTCCTTTCAGAGAATTCAATTTTCCATTCTTCAACTTTCGTAGGCTTGTTTACAAGTAAAATCTGACCTCCATTTTACGAACTTCCATTTTGCGAATTTTCCTACTTTTCGAGCTTTTTCCTGGAACCAAAAACATTTTACTATTTACTTCGTAAAATAACTTCCAAAATAGTGTGAAGGGCATTTCTATTTAACGAGCTTTTTCTCTTGTGATTCTCGATTCCCCCTCCCCCCATTTTTAAAGATAATTCTGGACATTTTAAATTATTCTCCCTTTTGACACATTTTATGGTGATAAATGATCTTGAACAAGTGCTCAACTCA
This sequence comes from Trichonephila clavata, assembly GCA_019973975.1. Taxonomy (NCBI): domain Eukaryota; kingdom Metazoa; phylum Arthropoda; class Arachnida; order Araneae; family Nephilidae; genus Trichonephila; species Trichonephila clavata. Next base: position 68,416 of record BMAO01022728.1, read on the forward strand.
CGTAGAACAGTACAATGATTTAATTTTTCAAACAAAAACTCATAATTAATAGATTTTTATCAGTAATTAAATTTAAAGGCCCATGTGGTAATGCATGTTTAAAATTACTTGTAAAATAATGCATGTTGTGGAAATTGCTTATAAGCTTAAAGTAAGAAAATGTCATAGAAATTCATTCATTTTAATGTAAAATTATTTTTTAAAGTTGAAAATACAGTGTACTTCCTGGACAATGATTTTTCTCTTGCAGATTTCTTTTTGATGTGTAAGATACATAAAATAAATAGAAATATTAATTTACAAAATAAAGTATGAATAATATTATTATTTTAAATAATATATTGTGTTTATGAATTTGTTTTATGTGGTTTCTGAAGTATCTTAACTGTATCTCCATTTAACGAATTTTCAAAATATGGAACTTTTTTCCCGGGATTTATCGACTTTGTTAAATGGAGATTCAACTATGTTTTGTAACTCTAAAATTTACGGAGATGCATTTACTTTACGGATTAACCTAGAAAACCGTGGGTGCCTTTGAAACAAACCAAAAATTAGCTCTAAAATAGTTTTCAAAGGAGAAGTCTTATTCGAACTCATTATTCAACATCTTATAAGTGTTTAAATATTGTAAAAATTGTTGTTATTGTTGAAATAACAGAGAACGCTTCACAAGTTTTAAAAAAAATCACAAAAGGCATATTTAAAGTTGTAATGCTCATACGAAAGTAGTTATAAATTGGATTTTTTCAGTTAAGATTCATAGCAAAAGAGAACTTATTTTTCTGATTGAATAAGAAGCAAAATCTATAAAACGAGATACTCTTATACATAATCTAGCAAAATGACCTCCTTAAAAAGTGTACATTGTTACATACCTACACCAGCACTCCTCAAATTTTCAATATGCACGACCCAATTTTCATTTATAATTTTCATTGCCCCCTCCCCTCTTATACAATAACAATGTATTGCATGCAATAATAAAGTACTTTGACGCTAAATCTACAAAACGACCTTAATTATAAATCGTATAAATCATCAAGATAAATATTAAATTTTGTATGTGTTGCTTTTAAGTAATAGATATTTTAAGTAAGTTCTTTTTATAAGTAACAGGATTAGTATCACGTTGCTTTCCTTTTCTAATTTTTAAATTGGAACAGGTTGCAAAACAATTTTTAATTACAGAATATATCAAAGTTACCAACTACACAGGTACTTTGATACAGAAAGGTTCACAACTGCCGAAGAAGTATTCTCCATAGATTTCACGTCAAGTCTCGAAATCAAAAGGCAATTTAGTAATAAATCAATCTCTGAATTTCTGGTAGAGGTGGATGATGAATTTTCTGCAATAAAAACACAAAAGTGTTTCGTATACTATTACCATTTCCAACTCTAGCTCTTATTAAACTTGTTCTTAATTTAGTATTGTAAATTAATTATCAAATACATTGTGCAGTTCTGATACATTTATAAAAGTATATTATATATCAGCGTAAATGTGCGTCTTATTTTTTATTATGTCAGAATGTATTTGCTCTTTGCTTCCTTTCAGTAAATTAATAATTTTTAAATAATCTTTTATTTTAGACTTATTGATATGCTCGCGCCCCCAAGTAGGATTATCACGCCCCCCCCCCTAACGGGGTGCGCCCTACAGTTTCAGAACCGATGGCATACACTCTATAAAACTGCTTCCAGATCAATGTGATATTCAATACAATTTAAGGATTCATTTTTTCCAAAGCATCGTTTTTCATTTGCTGCAAATTAGGATTAAATAATGCTCAAGACAGATTAAAAAATAAGCATGATTTCCTTTATGAGTAAGACAACTGCGTTTAATGTGTCCGGCAACATTTACATAAAAAATTTGTATCCAACAGATTTTCTTTTATAATAACGAACGAGTTTATATTCTTTTTTCAAAAGAGGCATATCTATACTTTGGTATACTTTTTCTGAATTTTAGTTGGGAGATCAGGCATATTGGATCTATTAATCTTTTTTGTAATTTCCTTCTAACCTTGTTGTTTTTTGGAACATTATTAATTATCTTCTAAATTTAGGAAGAACTTTTATTTAATGATGACAAATTCAACGGATTATATTCTATGAGATGTATTTGTGTTTACTGGATCACATTTTTGTGTTATCCATCACTTCAGTCATAAATACATCCGATGCTGAGTCATTCAAATTTAAATATGTATAGTGATTATTTTAATATGTAACGAGTCAACTTTACATGCAGTGGATTACAACAGGAGCTTAAACATTGTTGGCATAATAAAGAGAAGTGGGGTTTTTTTTTATAAAAAAGAATTACAGCTATCGCTTTTTCTCATAGATGTTGTGCGATATATTGTTTTGTAGAAACATTCAACAGAAAAACTGTATATATTTTCTAGCGGACAACACATTACTTTAATTAAGATTGTTAAAATGATACCGGATATGAAAAATATCTACATTAAAATATTTTCACCGTTCTACGGAGTTATATTGACGTCGCGCTATAACAAGAGGACTATAAGCGACGGAGTTCATAATTTTGAACCACGGCCAAGTGACAAGGACAACACCTGGGTTTGCATCCGCTTCTCCGAACTTCCACATCACACCAACGTAAAACCATTTGAGCCTCGACTGACTTAAAGCGCAGTGGCCCCTTCTACACGTCGGATCTTCAGCGGCACAAGGCTCAAACTCATGACACGTCACCCATGAGTCCATGACCTTGACCTCTAGGCTACCACTTCGTTCTAGGACATCCAAAATTTTACATTAGAAGACATTTTTAACGTCCCATTTTCATCTCGATGAAAAATTTGAATAATTTATTTTGTAAAAGAAGGGAAAATATTTTCTAACAACCTTTATGTCCCCAGAACTTTGTATTTGATTATAATACCATTCATCAATAAGTAAATTTTTAAGCTAATAATCTTACGTCAGCAAACCGGGGTATTAACTGACCCCAAAATGAACTCTTCTCACCCTCCCATTTCAGAAAATTCCCTTCACTCCTCTAAGACAACAGGTTGCATATCTATTTTCTTTGGAACTATCGCATTTTGGCTACAAGTTGAACAACACCCTCCCGTTGAATCACCCTGTGATGCCCGGAAGGCCGTTTATCCTGTGATGCATCCGCGAGCAAAGGTTTTTAAGTGTCAGCTCAACCCCATCCGTAATTCGAAAGAAATAAATATCGATAACTCAACACGAGTTTTTCACTACTGGAATTCCGGAGATTTGTAAACTACTTTTTCTCTCGTACACATATTTCGCATATACTCTTATAAATTGTGGGAGTGACGCATGTCACTCTACTTCCCTAAGCAAAAGTGAATGAATGAAAGCACGAAAATATAGAAGGCATGCACAGAGCAGGCGCCACCGATGTTCTCCCCCGCAACTCGCGGCTCTCATATATAGTGAAACCCCGAAAAATTGCTTACTCTGTTTTCGGCCTCACCAGCAACGGGTCGCTTGCCGCCTTTGCCCATTAAGGTAGAAATTTTCGTGGTCTTTTCACCTGTTGAAGGCTTAGTGGAAGGTAATTCAATAATTTTGATCACTATTAACAATTTTATAATTATAATGTCTTTTTATTTGCATCAATATTTAAAGAAAAATTTTCCTCCCTTTTGAAAAAGGAAGATTTTGTACATAGTAAAAAATTTAAAAACAGAAAAATTTCGTTAATTTTTTAATTTTAAAAGTTTTTTTTTAAAAAAGAGAACATACATTTTGTGGGTAAATACCACTTTGTACATGCATCGAACTTCAAATAAATATAGAATTAGAAGGTCTTTTAGCCTTTTTTAAAAAATATTTTTTGATTTTTGGTTACATAGATTTAATGAAAGAAATTTTAAGTAAAATCAGTTTCTGTTTTCCCTTTTTTCTAAATATATTACAGATTCTATCTATTAAAAATATAGCATTTTTACAATAATAAATAATTAAGATGGAACATATGTTTCGAATATTTTTCGGCAAAACTTTTTTTTATATCGTGTAAAATAATTTATAATTAACTAAAACAAAAATCTATTTTTTCCTTGCGCTTTTACTTTATTTTTGTACCTTTATCAAAACTCAAATTAAATAGATTAGGAATTTAATAATGTGCTTATATTTAATAAATTGTTTATTTTATATGTTTGATAAAATTTATACACAGAGCTAATAAAAAAATTTTTTCTCTTATAACTTACTTCAAAAAAATTGTGTTGATAATTTTAAAATAAAATGCTTAAAAGAACCATTTGATTTTATGCAGGTCTTCAACGGTTGATCATTGGTTCCTTTTAAAAATGCAAATTGAAGAGGAAAAAAAAACCAAGATTATTTTATAGGAAAAAGTTTTTACAATGAACTCATAAGCACAAATATATTTAATTTTATTATAAAATTATATCACGTAATCGCGTATAGATGTTGTGAGAGATAGATAAATACATATTATTAAAAGATACAAAATGGTACAAATCAGTGAAAGAGCTTCATGCCCTGAATATCGTAAGCTCTGGAAATTATTTCTTAACTTTTTAAAAAATATTTTTTTAATTCTAAAAATAAAATTTAAAGAGTGTCATTAATGATTTCAAATGAAACTGTACTTTGAAGCAGAAGAACCAATTAAGCGATTAAAGGCATATTTAAGGATCAGGAAATCTTAGAAAATTTCAAAGTAAACGAATGAAAAAGAATTCTGAAGAAATAAGATTCTAATTTATTTAATTTACTTCAACGAACTCCCATTTTATACATAGATTAATTATAACTATTAGTATTTGTTCCTTTAACTTAAAATAGAATTCTCATTTTTGAAATTTGAGTAGCTGTATTATATTAACACAATGTTCAGAGACGCATATAAGAAATTTTAGTTTGTGTATCTTTTCATATGTATTATATTATTACAAAACTTTTTGGAAATTATTTTTAAACTATATTTTTAATAATTTTTTTAAATCTTTAATCATATGAAATTCTTTTTTAATACATTATTAAACGAGAAATTCCAGAAAATGTTGTTTTGGAAGAAATTTGTTTTATTTAATGTTCATTAAATTAGGATTAGAAATTTTACTCGCTTAAATCTCTTAAACAGATTTTTCTATTTCTATTTATAAAAAAATATTGAATTATATTTTAGTAAATGCTAAATAGAAAATTAATTAATGCTTTGATAAGACTTACTGGATGATCTATTTTAGTAAATATGACTACAAAAGGATTTTAGTACAACGAATTATATAATAATGGTCTATCAGGAATTGTATACAGAGATATTATTACGAGTATTGCGTTACGAATAAAGTGGCGTTTATATAAAAGTTGTATTGAGAAATTCACCAGAGGAAATATGTAGCATCATATTTCAAAACAATCCCTTTTCACATTCTATACTGAGAATGTTATAGCCTTTAATGAAAGTTTAGTCCAGTTCAGTAATCATATGTTTTTAATATGTGATAGCAAAATAGGGTAATGGGACTTGAGGAAAATTGAAATCTAGACAGAAAAAGAAAATCCCCAATTCTTAAGGTATCCGACTACTTGTGACAACTTCTTTTAAAAAAATGAAGATATGAGGATTTTTTTGTTGTTTCTAGATTTGTTTGGTAAATTTTAAGAAAATAGGCTAAAATTAAGAATAGAAAAAGAAATTATATTATCATTAAAATGGGAAAAATGGGTAAAAATGTATAAAAAATAACATAAACGCTGCTCATTCTGTACCAAAAGTTTATGAACAAATTTTCAATCTTTTAATTCTGATGTGTTGCTATGTTATTCGTTTTTGAGATGACATTTAGGATAAGAGATATTTTAATTTATATAAAAACTAGAGCACTTTATCTTAGTTATTATATGAAAATGTTTTAAAAAAAAACTGTGTTTATATTCACATGAGGGACGGCAAATTTTTGTAATAAAACAGTGATTGATACATCTGAAGGTTAAAACGCTTCAACTTTTTTTCAGATCATACAAAAGAAATTTCAGTTGATTATTTTCAAAATTTTTTTAGCAATCGCTTGACCCGTTTGCATATTTTGAAAAAACAAACACATTTCGAGTAAAACGCCTTGTAAAGTATGACATCTTGCTTAAAGTAATGACATCTGCTTTTATTAAAACACTTGTAGTTTTTGTTCTAGTGAACGGAAAATAATAAACTTAGTAATTTTATAAAGGTAATAAGATGGCCTATAAAATAAAATTATATAAAAAAAATTTGTCAATTTTTGGCAAAATTCCCAATTTTAGGGGAGTCGGATACTTTAAGCAACGAAGACATTTAAAAGCTTTAAAAAGTATAACACATTTAAATAATAATGAAAAAAAAACTACTTACGAAATAAGAAGACAAAATTATTGATCTTTAAAAGTTAATTTAACTTCCATAATGTACTAGAACAGGGGTGGCCAACCCAAATGACCTTGAGGGCCACTTCGGAAAAACATTATAATCCCGCAGGCCGCATATAAATATATATATCGTTATATTAGATTTGAACCAATTACAAACATTTATTGGAGTGAAAATTTAAAACAGAATGAAAAAAACCTGTTAGTATTGTTTTTATTATTTTTCATGTATACAGACATAGATAATGTAATAATTATAATGGAATGATCAAATAATGTTTAATTTATTTAAATAATGAGATATTTTTTTCTCAATTCTTTCACTTAGTTCTTGCAAGTCGATCTCAATGCGTGTATTTGCACATTGTAATTGATGTTGCAGGTTATCATCCGATAAGTTTGAGCGCGATTTATGTTAGATAAATTTTGTTTTCAAAAAGAATGATTCGCAGGGGTAAGTTGAAAAAAGGCACAGGAATCATGCGTGATGCTGCGGGTTATCGTTGCAATGCAATACTGCTCACTTCTAAGTATCTATAAAAACAGACGCAACGTGATACAACAGAAACAATTGTAGGATTTATTTGTTACAAAACATTACACTAAAAACAAAAATATTGCTCAAAATAATCGTATTTTGTAAAGTTGTAAAGAATCTCGCGAGTCGCAAAATTATTAAAGGCGGGCCGCAGGTTGGCCACTCCGATACTAGAATTTACTACTTTTTAATCTACATTAATATTACCATTTAAAAACGCATTTTTTAATTTTTACACTATCTTAAAAATATCTCGCGAAAACAAAGATTATAACGCTGAGATTCTGAAATTTAAGTTTTTACATTTTAATCGCATAATGAATTTATATAAATGAAAAACATGTTTCACATGAGTATTTTAATTTATGGAAATCTAGAATTGCATTTAATTTAAGAAAATATTGTTGTTATTTTTTGAAAATAAGGCGTGCTGAAAAGGCTGTTGCTAATGCCACTTGTCTGACGTAGTTAGATCGAGGCCCACAAAATTCATCGCGACAAAGGTCTAGTTGTACACCTATCGTTAGCTGTAGCTTTGAACATCAAACAAGTGACAGTATGTTTTGGTACGGTTCTACCCCAATTTTGAGGGAGATCACTCTGGAGGTGGTTAGGCACCTCACCTCTCGTCCACTTCCACAACCTCATGAGAGGACTTGCTGCTCGACGGCTATTTATAGTACCCCCATGCCTTCCTGTATTCGAATCCAGGCCCAACAGCACAGCAGTCATCGTCAGTAACCACTATACCGGATTAGTGGCTAAATAAGGCATTAAAACTATGAAACGAAAAGCATTAATATTCTACAGAAAGAAAAGGGTTTTTAATGATAAGAAAAAATGAAACATTACCGAGAAATAGAAACAAAAAATTTACGGTAAATCATATTATGCTGTTGTATTACACAGGTATATCGATATTTTTAGTATATCGATACTTGTAAATAGTAACAAAAGAATGGCGAAACTTTTATCTTTCAAAATTCGGTAAAACTTAGTATTCTATAAATATATATACTTCCCAAATTTGTCATATATATATTTTTTTGCAGTTAAATCGAAACTATGTTTCAACAAATCTATGTTATTATGTTGAAGTATTTGTGAGTAAAGATTATATGAGACAGTTATTTTAATGCAGCAATACAATACACTGAGTTACAATTGATCGACAATTCATTCAAGCACGCAATAGTATCATCTTAGTTTGAAATATGTTTTATTAATCATACATTTTTATCAAAGCTATTTTTCAAGGCTCTAATATACGTGTCAAATCTATTCATTGGATTTCTTTAATTTTCTGAGTTAAGAAAACCAAATTTATTTACTGATATTTAATTCTATCTCTTTGATAACGAGGCTCAGAAAATTAGTGTGATTTTGCCTAGTCAGTTGATAAGACTTCTCTTTGTGGAAAAAGACAAATGCATTGACATGATTCCGTTACACATAATTCGTTTTTGCGTTTGTATAAAAAATTTATTAAGAAAATTGACTACATAAAAAAATTTACTCATTTGTTTAAAAGCTGTTATTTTATATTTGTGAAGAGGAGAGCAAAAGGTTTTAACTCCTTAAACAAAGTGTAGGATTGTTGTTGATTGTGTAGATTTTGTCTTCTATTGCCATAAGGCAAAAGCAATTTTCAGGCGAGCATTATACTGCTGATTCTACAAAGAGAAACTATTTAATAAATATTTATAGAGTTAATTCCATTCGATTAATAATAAAACTGGAAATACTTATATAGGTCTATTATATAAAAATATTTTAAAGTATTATCAATTAATTTCATATTTATTGCCCCAAAAATAATCCCTTAGAAAAAAACAGCATACATCTTTATTGTCATTAAAAAAATCATTATTGTCAAACTAATCTTCATAGGCAAGATCTCTCACACACATATATACGAATTATTTTATACTTATTATTTTTCCTATATGCCGATTATATTACATGCAAATGTGCTTTCTAGAAATAACTTCAGTTTTTTAAAAAAAGAATTCGCGTTTTTAATGTATTCTATTGCATTCTAAAAAAATAATAATATATATATATAAGAGTTGTTCTTTTTATATATCTTTAATATATCTCATCTTAAATGTTTTTTTAACTGAAAAAGTGGACACCAAAGATCAAAAAGAAGTTTTAAATCCATAAGTTTTCATGAATTTCAAAATTTTTTACAAAATTTTGTTTTTGTCTAAGCATTGTTCTATTGGAACTGAACAAATGCATGAAGAAAATTTCTAATAAGAATTATATTTTAAATTTCTTTTCATTTAAATTAAAATTTGATAAAGAATTCATTAAAGGACGTTGTTCAAAGAAGTCATTTTTCCGAGTTAAAGATCTTGAGGGTAAATGTGGTATGTTCCTTTCTCCTCCCTGTAACTGATAAAACAGTAGAAATTAGTTTTTAAATATAGGGTACTAATGAACCATTTCTATCGTTTATTACCATTATCTGAATGAAAACTTTTGAGATAATTCCAGATCAGGGGCTTAACTACCTCCGTATCACAATGATACGGGACCTCCAAGGTATAGGGACCCCAATATGAGTAAGCAAATATCTTAAAATGTTAAGGGGTCTCTAAGAAGATCCCCTAAAGAATTTTGATACAGGGCCCACTTTATACTTGCTCGCCATTGTTCTAGATATAAATGTAGATTGTGTAACTGAAGCCCCTACTGAAAATTCAGTTATATTTTCAAGATTAAAATAAAATGAAATTATTTTTTAAATCAAAATACGACCGTAATATTCAGGCTGTTGGCTTATCTTAAATATATAGCTGGTACTAAATCAGGTTTTTAATAAATTGAGATATTTCTTACGTTGTATGATACAAAAGTTCGGGGACAAAATGTAGGAAACCTTACCTTGAATAGTTCACAGCACCGAAGCACATCCACCTTCAAAGTAGTTCCCTTGGGGGGCGATACACTTCTGCCAGTTTTCGTATAACTTCTGGAAGCACAGCTGGAAGCCCTTTTTCGCAAACCTCCCGTAAGGCCTCCTACGATGCTACTTTTACTTCATCTGATGACACAAAACGATGTCCCTGTAAATATTTTTTCATTGATGGGAACAGGCGAAAGTCCCACGGAGCTAAGTCTGATGAATTGGGGGGACGTGGAAGCACGTAAGTACGACTTTTGGCAAGGAACTATTTTACCAATTGCGATAGATGTACTGGTGCTTTGTCATGTAGAAGATACCAGTCATCACTCTGCCAGAACTGAGGCCATTTACGACGAATGGATTCCCTCAAACGACATCTTCGAGAAGAATGTAGACTCAGCGATTTGTTCAAGTGTTTGGTGGCGATCTTTTCGAACACATTCGGACACTAACGCAACATTTTCCACGTTCCGTGAAGTCGAAGGTCGTCCAACGCGTTCATTGTATTCGATGGATTCTCAGCCCTCTTTAAAATGCCGATGTCATTCGTAAATCTTGGATCTCGCCAGGGTAGATTCACCATACACCTTACTCAGCCTTTCCAAAGTCTCTATTGATGTTTTACCTAAGCGTTGCCAGAATTTTATGTTCAACGCCGTTCAAGGAAATCTGTCTTTCTTATAGATCGCAGAACAGAGCTAGCTAGCTTCGGAATATAACAGTTGCGTGTGGGGTTCGGTCACATGACATAGACTAAACCAGCCTAGCCAGGTAGAGGAGGGCTTGGAGAATTCATTTCAAGTTATTTAACTTTAGGTACTTTCTTTCGTCGTCCTCAATGACAGCAGTCTCTGAATTTTTGGATCGTACTACGTAGATACAGACTGCTACACAAAGACACATTTTCTTTGAATTTGTGAGATTCAGAGAGTGCTGTTTCTGGGGAATCTTCAAATTAGTATTTGTCTTATCTCAAAATTTTATACCTAGTCCGTAAGAGCAAATCTCGTTGAACTGTGCAACGAATATTTTAAATGTGTTTCCTTTAGAAAGAGTTTGAATATAAGAAACATTTAAAATTGAGAGGTATGCATTTCACTCCGGATGAACAGAAGGTTTTCATTAAAAAAGACAACGGAATTTATGATCGTTAATGAAATATTTAAGAAACTTAAAAAAATAATCCATCAAATTATACATTTAAATTAATTATGCATATGACTTAAAAATAACTTTTTATAAAACTTTAAAAATACCGTTGAAAATTAATATAGTAAAATAGAAAATGTAAATTTTTTTTGAACTAAATAGTGCAGCAAAAAATTTGTTTAAAGTAAGCCAACGAGTGAAAGATTATACTGGGATTTGTGACTTCAGAACCTTGGAATATAATACGTTATTGTATTTAAACAGAAGCATCTTAATATCAATATTCAACGCAAGCTTGAGATAAAATATATTAAATTTTAAGGCTATTGTCACGCTTTTAAAGTTAAAAAAATGAATAACTGTATTTTATAAAAAATAGAAAAAGAACGTCATTCTATAAGGTTCCAACATTCTAAAGGTATAATACTTGGTATAAATTTCGGGACATGAAACTAAAAGAGCATTCCTTCCCTCCTTCTTCAGAGGCTCGACAGCCCAGGGTGGGCCTTGTCTTTTTCAAGAGACCTTTTCCAGGCTAGTCTTCTTCCTGCTATTGTTCTCCAATTTTTAGTTCTCAAAACTAGGAGATCTTTTTCGAGGCCATCAATCCATCTCAGATTTGGCTTGCCTTTTCTTCGTGTGCCAATTGGTTGGGCATTGAAGACTTTTTTCAGTGATGCGGTCTTTATCCATTCTGACAACGTAGCCTGCCCATTTGATTCGTTGTACTTTGATGAAATTAGCGATGTCATATTCTTTATATGAGTGATAGAGTTCTAAATTTGATATTCTTCGCCAAGTGCCCTTTTCTTGAATTCTTCCTAAAATAAATCTTAAAATCTTCCTTTGTAGATACTTATCCTCCTCTCCTCTGTTCGAGACTTTGACCAAGTTTCACTCGCATAAGTTAAAACTAATCTTAAAAGACTTTTATACAACAGAACCATTGAAAAGAAAATTCACTTTCAAATAATAATAAATAAAAAAAAAGAACAAGTCAATTATTGAACATTTCAGCAAAATTGGCTTCATCCTGGATTCATAGTCTGTGTGTAATAATGTTTAAGAGCTTCCAACTATTACAATGATTTTTTTACTTTCACTTGTCTGTAACTGTATTTGTTTGCTTCTAATTTCAAATACTGTGCTGAAGAGGAAGCTTCCTGTAAATAGACTTGAATGTCATCAATTTATGAATTTTATTTTATCTTTTAAGCACTCAACTCTTCCAACTTTTCATTTAATCGAAAGTGATTGGTGTATGCATTTTATTTAACTTTCAGTGCTTATAATTTGCATGATTATAGCATTTACACTCATGTCCATAAATTAAGGATAATTCAGAAGCACACAGAAATTGAACTCTAAAATAAATATTTCACCTGTAGAATTATCACACACATCTTAAAGAAGAATATGCAAATTACAGGAAACCACCAGATAGCGCGGATAGTACGTCACAATGACGAGAGTGTAAGAGAGGGGTATATAAGGAATGGTGGCAAAGAAGTAAAATGGTTCACAAGCTCTTTAAAAGCCTCTCAATCCAATAACCGCATAGTTATGGCACAAAGGAAGCATTTGGATGATTTTTTACGTGGTTGAATTATCGGAAGACTGGAATGTGGGCGTACCCAGTTGGAAGTATCCGAGGAACTTGGAATCGCCCAGAGTGTCATCTCCAGGCTTTGGAACGATTCCAAGAGGATGGTAATGGGACTAGATGTTACAGCACAGGTCGCCCCCGAGGTACAATGCCGAATGAGGACCGGTATTTGACAAAAGAAACAGACGGAGCACAGCATCAGACCTATCTCGTCAGCTCTCTTCAGCTACCGGTACGACAGTTTCAAGGCAGACCGTGTACAGGCGCTTAGGGCACATTGGTCTATATGCTCGTAGGCCTGTCAGATGTGTTCCCCTTACCGCAACTCACTGTCACCTGCGATTAACCTGGAGTAGAGAGCATGCATTGTGGACACCGCAACAGTGGTCTTGTGTGATGTTTTCCGACGAGTCCAGGTTTAGTTTGCAGTCTGATTGTCGCCGGACTTTCATATGGAGAGCGCCAGGTATCCGTTAACACCAAGAGAACACCATTGAAAGACACCGTTATGGTGGTGCAGGACGGCTCGTTTGGGAAGGAATTATTCTTGGTTCCAGAACTGACCTGCATGTTCAGAGTGTAACGATGACAGGCCTCATCTATCGGGATGTCATTCTAGAACAACATGTATGTTTGTTTCGGGGCGCCATGGGTGCTGAATTTCTGTTTATGGATGACAACGCCCGTCCTCACCGTGCAAACATTGTAGACGAATGCCTTCAATCGGAGGATATCACCCGTATGGATTGGCCAGCATACTCATCGGACTTGAATCCAATAGAGCATGTGTGGGATATGCTTGGCAGACGAATTGCAGCCCGTCAACCCCCTCCCACCTGTCTACCGGAACTTCGGAGGGCATTGCGTGATGAGTGGTGTTATATTCCCCAAGATCAGATTGATAATTTGATACTCAGCATGCGTAGGCGTTGTAAGGCCTGTATTGCATCGTCCGGGAGACATACTCCGTTTTAACCATCATACTAACCATGTTATACTGTTTTTTGTAAATAGGTTCTTTTTTGAAATTTGCTCCAGGGAGTAAAAATCGCAATTTTTATTAATTATGTCAAACATATAGCATCTTTTTTGCTCTTTACCTTTTGTTTAATAAATAGACTTTACAAATAAGTCAAATTTGTTTTGCTTCTGTCTCTTTCTTTGCCTGAACTTCATTATCCTTAATTTATGGACATGAGTGTAATTAGTATAATTCATTAATAGTCAGTAGACTGAGTTTGATGTCAAATGATTTTTTAAATTTAAACGAAATTTTTCTATGAATATAGTTATCAGTTATAACGAGATCGGCACATTATAAACATATTTTACAATTAAACAATTCCCCTAAAATATTAGTTAGTTTAACTGAACATTTTAATTTTAAAATTTCTTCATATAAATGATATATTTGTTTCATGCAAGGGATTATTATATCAACAAACTATTTGTGCGTTACTTAATTCTAAGAATAATTATTTATCATTAAAATAAAGAAATTTTCAATTTTTTCCCAAACTTTATGTGAAATGTTTAATTGATTTAGTTTCTAAAAAATCTGCATTATTGCTCGATTTTTATACCATTCAAAATTTAAATTATGTAAATCTATTGCTCTTTTAACTAACGAACTTAATTGTTTACTTATTTAATTGATTGAATCAAATTTTTTTGGCTCTAATAATTGATTTTTAGTAGTCCAATTAGAAAATTTTATTACATTTAAATTTATGTATATTATCTATTGTACGGAATATATAACATATTGTTTTAGAAAGCTATGAGTTTTCTTACTGCTTTGAATAATTTTAAAAGGCCTTCTAACTTGTTGCTTGTTGCAAACAGCCATATATAATTGCAAAATTGTCGAATTTCAATCCTGAAGGCTGGACTTAACAAGATAGTACAAATTGTGAAAATGTGGCTTTAACATTCTTTAAAATACATCAATACTTTTTCCTAAGTTAAAAATGACCTTCAGAAAATATACTAAGCGCGATTAATAATATAAACAAATAAAATAATAAAACGATGCATTAATAATTTCCTTCTTTTTCGGGTAACGAAATAGAAAAATTTCCTATTTTTTTTAATATTTTTTTGAAATGTTGTATTTATATATTATTCAAATTTCTTAAGCTGCTTAACTTTTTCCAAAATAAATTTAAAAAATGCCGCAAATTGGATCTAAACTTCATACTTAAGTACAATTTCTTTTATAAATTAGCTTTTAAAACTCGGAGTCATAATTAATTATATTTTAACCTCTTTTTGTTAAATTCACTGAAAAGTAATGTCAAAACTAATCTAATTACTACGACTAGAAATTAATGGAAATATTTAATTTAATCATGTACAACTCAGCTCAAATCCACTAAGATTTTCTTACAATCTTTTTCGATTTGTTTTTCTGAGGAACGGAAGTATTTTACTGTCACTTTTTATCTCCCAAATCACGAAAGCGTATTCCCTCAAATAAAAAAGAAACCCTTTTTCAGCTCTTCCGGCACTTCCTTCCTTTTCTAAAGACTATTTAAAAATAAAGTATGAAAATTGTAATGCCTGCATAATGAAAAGACTAGTAAAATATCAAGTAAACAAATGTCTGTAGTCAGTTCGGCAGAGTGTGCAGATAACATAGGAAGAATATAAATATAATTAAACTGCATGTGTCTGATATAAAATTGTATCTGAAAAGAATGCAATGTTCAATGATACAACTTAAAGTAAACCGGAAAATCGTAACAAATTTTTTTAAAAATCTGATTGTAATTTTATTGCATTTGGGAATATTCGGTATAATTATAGATAACAGATTTAAACGTCTGCAATGAAGCAAGTAAAAGAAAATTTTAAAAACATTATTTATATGTGCGATAAGATGACGCTGAAGATGTAGCTCGGATGTCGTATCAATGTTCGTTCCGAATGTAATTTCTTTTCAAAATTAAGAAAGTATGCTGTAGTAAAAGAGATATATATCGTGTTCTCTTATTTTTGGAAGAAATCTCTGCATCTTTTTGAAGAACCGTAAGTGCAATCTACTTGAACTATTTTAAAATTTTTATTTCAGTGTTAGTTTATAAATCATCTTTTTGTTTCAATTGCTTAGGAAAAATACTCTTCGATCGATGTTGTGAGATATCCGACTACTGGCATTTACGAACATATTTGGCGAATAGCTGTATGATTATTATCTTTTAAACAGACAGAAAAGATGACACATTGATTTTATACATATATATACTACATTTTTCTTTCTCTCTCTCTCTCTCTGAAATTTTTAGAAAAACATTTTCAAGTATCCTATAGCACAAACATTAGGAATTTTGATTAAATATTTATTAGATAATAAGGTATTAAGCATGGTAAATTATTCTAAATTGTATCTATTTTTTTCTCTATAGTTTATTTATTCCAAGACACATCATTGATTTTAGAGTTGTTCTAAA
The DNA here is from genome assembly GCA_019973975.1 of Trichonephila clavata. Classification (NCBI taxonomy): domain Eukaryota; kingdom Metazoa; phylum Arthropoda; class Arachnida; order Araneae; family Nephilidae; genus Trichonephila; species Trichonephila clavata. Next base: position 84,471 of record BMAO01022728.1, read on the forward strand.
TTTTTATGATTACACACACACACACACACAGTCCAAAGGTTTTTCTAGCTTAAGAGAACCAATAGCATAAAATTTTACAGAATTTTTAAAAGAAAGAAATGACGATTGGTTATTGAATAAAATATGCAAAACGCTTTCTTTTTCATTTATTTAAATGAATGATCTATTGTACTATGATGATCTATTGTACTTTTTTACGATGATCTACTGTAATTAAAAAATTATATGAATAATATTTTTGAGAAAATAGATTAAGATGGTGAAGATCTGACAGGATTTCTTCAAAATATGACTGTAATTTTTTAAAGAATGCAATTTTACAAAAAGTGAGATTCCGTCCAAAGCACATAGTTTGTAAATTATGACCATGTGAAAAGCTATTTATGTATTATACTAATTATCATAATTAGAGGTTTTGTTCACATCGACTAGTATGGCTTCTTGGATATTCAAATGAAATCCTGCAGTAAAATAGAAACAAAAAATAAAATTGTCATAGAGTTTCAATTATACAGTTTTTAAAGGATAATTTTTAATAATGCAACGAGCAATTATTATTAACGCGTTTAAGCAATTGCTCAACAGCATGAATTTTATTGAATATGGTGCTGAGTAATAGATATAAACATGGTAACGCATTTTAAATACAAACGGTCAATTATAAATTGAACATTTGGAAACTTTATAAGCAAATGTGTGTACGTAAGCTTATTATAAACACACTAAGAAACCCAATAAAAGCAATTTTTGTGTAATTTTTTAGATTGAATAAGATTGTATTTAACCCCGGGCTGGGCAAGGTCGACTCAGCCTTTCATCCCTTCAGTGGGTCGATAATAAAGTACCAAGCTTGCTTGGGAACTAAACACAATGGTGGTTTCGCGTCAGAATGACCACCTGGCACCTCAATGCCCAAGGTCACGAAAACTGAGATGGACACAGTAGGCCTTTGCCCTCATGAGCTGTTGCGCCACTGAGTTTAGTAAGATTATATTTAATAGTTTTGTGTAATTATATTTTCCGTGTTTGAAAAATTATTTGTGGTTCTTAAGCAATTATTACGAGTAAATTACAGAACATACAAGTTTTTCTTTTCCATCTCTAAATTTCGTGGATTCCTGTTTATTATTATTCACTAAAGGTTAAATATAAAGATATCAAAGAATGAAATCCTACTTGAAGGATTATAATTTATTTAAATATTTTTTGCTGATCGTATGTAATATTTTCCAAAAGAGATTCAATTTTTTCCAACTTAAAAATAAAGATACTATAATGATAAATATATTTCTTTTTCTTCCGAATGTTGGATTAATTTTCATAAAAAGTTATTGGGAGATCTGAAAAATGCAAACTTATTTTTAATAACAATGCTTTTTCTTTATTTTTTTGTACTCTTAATCATATTTTAACTTTTATTATAATTGATTGTATTAAAATGATTAAAGTTGTATAACTAATTGATTATGATTACAATTGATTTACTTGACATGATTAAAACCGTGTATTGATTGTAATTGGTTTGCGATCAATCGCATTTACTTTTTTCAAAAGAAAAAAAAATCCAGAATATAAGTGTGAATAGAAGTTAAATCAGGTGCATTCAAAAAACAAAAGAGAATACAACTTATTAAATATATATGCTAAATAATGCAATCTGATCTAATTTTTTAAGAATAATTTTAAAGAATTCAGTTTTTTTTAAAGCATTTAAATTTAAAGGAGATAAAAGAATATGTAAAAACTTGTTGCATTTTTTTTTCGCTGCATTTATTGAAAAAAAAATTCAAAAGGAAATATCTCACGATTCTCTAGAATTAATTGCAGTTTGCTCAATTAGGTATCGAGCAAATTTTGACCAATACTTTCGTTGCTATCTGTTTTTATGCGTTTTAAGACTCTCATAGAATAAAGTAACGAAATCGAATGTTATAGTTTTCAGAAAGATAAAACATTTTTACGAATATTGTTATCAAAATTAAAAACCTAAAATTGATTGCTTATCTCAATTATATCAAGGGCATAATAATCATTTCGTTGACGAGAATAAGAAGAAACGATTAAAAGTATTGTTTATTTTTATACCTCCAAAACAAGTTGCCTTTGAGCCATCTCAAGCGATATTTCAAATTTCATTGATTTTTGCACTTTTCTCTAGTTGTAGAAAAATCTATTATCGATAGAGTAGTACTTTTCATATTTACAGCAAAATCGAAATATTCGAGGAATATTTAAAATCTGACGAATATTCCATTTCAGCTCTTGGGTTGAGTTGAGGTTAAAGTTTGCTGCAAACAATTATACTAACACTGCTAACATTAAAATATTTCTTAAATTTACCCCCATACACAACATACGGTAGTAATAGCAATCTTTGAATATTTTGTGCGTCAATTAATCCCAGGAGCATCAGCCATGATATTAGTACGGTTTAATCTAAACATGTAACTGCTCATCAGACTAAAAATTTGTAAATATCTCCAACTTAAGCATATCAGTTATTTCTTGCACCAATGTGACCTGTACTTATTTAATTTTCTTTCTCTTTTCCAGATTACGTCAAGTAAAAATTTGTATTTTTCTGGATTTATTATCATTTCTTCATCCGAAGAATGATCTCGATTTTTGCATTTTTCATTCTTTTTGTGGGAATAGCTTATTCCAGTCTTTCCAGCTATGAGCCATTCAATCCCATTCACCAACTCTCTAATGTAGAGAACAATATAGAGCCTCTTAAAACATCAAACCATAGAGCTCTGCATAGCAATAGGATACTCGACTGTGACATGGAAGATATCATCGAGACAATTGGTTTGAATGAAATACAAGTTCTTATTGAAGCTGTGGCGTTGAGAAAAGGATCTAACCCGTACGCAATTTTAAGAATGCTGTATAAAAGGATGAAGAATAAGGAAGAAATCGAAGATGTAAGAATATTGCTGAATAATAATGTTTCCAAGTCATGAATTAGAGTTTACATTCCAGCGTTTTTGGTGTAACAAATATTGCTTTTTTCTTCAAAATTTTAATCACTGTAAAATCCAGCTTATAACGCACTTTTAACAAAAAAAATAAGATCGAAATTTATGGGTGTTCGTTATACGCCGGGTATAAAAGTGATAGCTTTAAAAATAAAAAAAAAATAGAGATGAACCTTAAAAAAAATAGACTTCTACATATATTAAAGCACCGTTTATTTACAAGAAATGATATTCCTTATTAACTTAAAAGGTTGTAGTTCTAGAAGTATGCAATTTTTTTTTCAAAAACTTGGGATAATACCTCGAATCAATGACTTTAAAACATAACAGTATTGCACACGAACATTTCAGGCTCCTTCGTAAAAAAAGAGGATGTGCGTTATACGGCGAATATACCTCAGAATTAAAAAATGCATCTTGAAAGTAAAGGAGCTCATTATACGCCGGTGAGCGCTATAAGCCGTATTTTACAGTATTTAATCTAAATTATCAAATACAAGGACACTAAGCTTATTTTTTTCAGGAATGTGGTTTCAAAATCGTTAGAGTGATAATATTTAAAAGTATCCATTTTCTTAATCTATTATAATCAAAAGAATGGAATAAAAAATTTTCAAAGTACTTTCAGAATTTCTCTGTTTTGAAGACTTGATTATTTCACTTGTTATTTTAAAATAGACTATACCTAATTAAAACTAAATGAGAGATATTTTAGTCAAGAAAACATTACACTTTCATTTTAACTGTGAAAATGCCTTAGAAAAAAAGTGGCTTATAAGCTAGCAAAAATTCTTTATCAAGATTTTAGAAGTTTATTAAATGATAGAAAATATTACTTGTTTTAATCCTCAATCAAGAAATAACTCATTTTAAATTAAAACAGTTAATTGAAGATACTAGGATATTAATCTCTAATGCTTTCGACATTTAATGCTATTCTTAGATGTACAGTATACAAAGCTTCGGATGTCTATTTATTTTTCACTGTGTATAAAATTTAATCTTGATCATAATTCCCACATTCTTCACTTAACTATACACACTTTTTTTTTATTCACTATGAATATTTCCAGTAATGAATTTGTCCAAAAATCCCCCACGAATAAGTTTATATAAGTAACTAAATATTTCTAAATAAATTTATATGCTGTTCTAATTATAAATTATAAGACTTTGGTAATGTGTTTTTTAAAAATATTTTTATTCTTGGTAATATTTATGCCAAAATAAAAACAATCAAAATTTAAGTCAAGATTATTTCTCTCGGGGCTTATCTCCTATTTTTACATCATAGTTACAATCTGTAAACAAAGATTTTGCCACAATAGTTAAATTTCATTATATATTATCCTCTCATAACAGCGATATAAAATTACGCTTTTCTATAATCAAACATAGCTATAGTTAAAAAAGACGATAAGACGTGCCGTTATTGGTTTTTCCTTAACACAATTTACTAAATTCATGAGTTTATGCATAAATGTTTTAACAACTTCCTGTTTCCGTTCTTTGTTTCACAGGATATAATGAATTCTATCGATGCCATTCCTCTTCCTGATCTTTTGAGTCCACCTATCATCGAAGCCCCTCCACCAGCACGAATGCCTCCCGTTTCAAGCCACACTCCCTATTCTTTACCCTCTAATGATCCCATGACCACAAGTGATGAAGAAGATACCAACTTTGTTATCATTCCTGTTGCTCCTGATGATCCAGTACCAAACGGTTTTCCGGCCATATTTCCCCCGATGATAAAACCAGACGCAAAAGTCAGGAATGAAGCACCTTTTATTATCAGCAATATAGCACCACCTGTTGGAAAGATGAACCATGCGATACCAGACGTTTTTCCGGTATTGTCCCCTATCAAAGCTAATCATCTGAGGCCTCCGGTATGTAACTTTGAATTATAAGAATTCAAAAATACATTTAGATTTTGTGAATACTAATTGAAACAAGGATTTAGTTCGATTAATTAGTTAAAAGTCTATGATGTTTGAGCTTTCGGTAAACAAGATGTTCAAATAATTCTTTGAATTCTTTTGAAAAAATAAGACACTTGTGTAGGTTTAAAAACAATAAATATTTAACATCATATTCAAAATTGATAGTATTAGAGAACGAGGAAATTATATATTATTATGTGAATTATATATTATTATGCATGAATTATATTCATTCTTACGGTTTATAGACAGTTTATCAATAATTATACATATTTATATATAAATCAGGTTGAGAGAACTTACTTATATTTTTATACATTTCTTTATAACTATTACAATAAAATAGATATTATCTTTTGAATTGGGATTTTAGAAATAATTTCTTATATACGTTCACCAAAGGCTTAACAAAAGAAAACAGTATATTTTTATCGCCCCAACATACCTGTTGCGATAAGGAAAGAAGTTAAATTCTTGAAGTTGTATAGTTCAAAATGGTTTATTTATAGAACAATTATTTTTCTGTTGTCAGGTTAATTAAATAGAAGAATCTATAGAGTGATCAAAATCAAATACAGTTTTCTTCGAGGTCTTCTAGAAATCCACTTCCTTTTTGGTTGATTTCGTAGATCTAAATATCCACCAATACTTAAGTGTAAAAATAAAGAAAAGAGCCTGCCTACCCCCAATTATTCTCCTTCAGAAAAAATCCAACATAATTGATGACAATCTGTTATACCACGTTACTGAGTCACATTTTCAAAGAATTTGGCAATCCATTCATATCACTCAAATAATTTGAGGGTGAATTCTATTTAAGGATAGAAAAATATGCCAATGTCTCCATTCCATATATCTTACAAAAGCAATATTTATATTGATATATTAGCAAAAAAGGTATTAATTACGAGTCGAAAATTATTTAAATTATGCACAAAAATAAGTATAATAACGAATCATGGCTTTCTGTTTCATACTTTAAAAACTTCATTCCTTCAGCATGTGTATTAATTTTTCAGCTTGGAGCAACTGTTCGAGTAGATTCAGGTGACTCTAGAAATCCTATTAATCGGGACGTCAGTGTCACAGTATCTCCATTGATGACCATCATTGAAGCATTAAGACAAGCTGAAATCAAGTATCAGAATGTGCTGGGCTTGAATCATGACATGGACGTAATAACTTTCACACACTCTTTGACTGTTGATTGCTACATAGTTAATCGCATAAATGATGTTGTCGAAAGTGAAGATTCGGGCTGGAAGATCACGATTGTAGATCGTGATGGTCAGGTAATATTTTAATTATTGAAAGTTTTGGCCACTTTTAACATTTGATTAAAACGTATGACAGAAAAAGGTAAATTCAACGTATGACGTTTTAAATTCTCTTTTAATTTACTAGAGAAGTGCAAGAGGGGTTCCCCATCGATTTTAATAAACATAGTACTGTTGAAAAGCTATTAGCGTGTAGACTAAAAACTATAATAGAACTACCTGTCGAAAATGAGCCTTTGTCAAGATATTATTAAAATTCTATGTGTAGACCCGAAGAACTATTTTCTATCCACGTTGATGCAGTCGTGAATTGCAGAATAATTGTATACATATTTCTTTTTCAATTCCTACTATTAGTTCACTCTCTATCCCTCTAGAAATATATATTTATGTATATATATATACTGTTCACACAAATTTTCAATTGTTAATAAAATATTTTCTATTCATCCATTCAAATTCAAATACATTTTCTTAAACTTGTAGAGGATGGCACTTGATGGTATTACAGTTTTTCAAATATCAATTCATTAATTAAACTAAAAAAATGAATAAATAGTAACAAACAACGATATAGTCCAACAGCATATTAAGGAAGGAAAACCGTTAGGTGTGTCCCTGTAGCTCAATTGATAGCGTGTTGGACCTCTAACAAGGGTCGTGGGTTCGAATCCCATCTGAGACGGCCTAATTTCTGAGAATGTGATTTTTTTTTACTATACTATTTTATTAGAATAATTAAATTTTATTATGAATAAAAGTAACAAACAAAAAAATAGTCCAACAGCATAGGCAAAAGGGAAAATGGATTTTTTTTTTGTGCAAGGAAAATCGCTTTTTATTTTTTTACTTAATATTGTGATTATGTAATATGTATATACACATTTTTATATATTAATTGTAACTATTTACTAAAGAGTAACTAAAATAAAAATTTTCTTTGCTGACCTAAGTAGGAAATGACTTAGTTTTGTTTATATATTATTCGATATGAGTTGATTCTCAATCAACCAATGGCCCCTAAAAAAATTGGACTACAAGTAACCAGATGGAAGTTTGGCAATGACTGTTTTGTCCACAATTGTATCAGAGCTCTGCAATCAAAATGACACTCTTAAGCAATTTCATCAATTTTTGGAAATTACCATTACAATAATTTACTATATTTTCAATTGGTAAACATTTAATTGCTGTGGCTTCAGAAATACTTTTAAGAATGTCACTTCAATTTAAGTTCACACACAAAAACAAAATCAAAGAAAATTATAAAAATATGTAAAAGCTATTCTTCTAAACTATGTTTTTGGTTTCTAAAAATAATAAATACAAAAAAAAAAAATCCGAAGAAGAAAAAAAATTACGTATAAATAATTATCAAAAAGTAATTTATATATGTAATTAGCGCACTTTCTTCTAAATCATAAAATTTTCTGCTGAGATTTTTGCTTTAAAATATTGCTTACGTCATAATTATTATTTCCCTTTAAAACTGAATTCTAGTTAATAAGCATCGTAATTTATGCCTTAAAAGTATATAAATAATCTAAAATTTTTTTCATTGATACTTTGTATGTTATTTAGTTATTGTAATGTTTATTTTTCTTTTAGCTATTAAATTAATACTGTTTCATATTTTCCAATGACGCATACTCCATTGCTCAAATCATACTTTACTAATATAATAGAATACTTCATAATTAGGTATTTTACTCATATAATTGAGTAAAATTGGTTAATAACTTACCTTAATAAAATCAAATTATTTGATTTAAATAATCATTTCTCAATAAATTTCTGTTTTAAACCATCAGAAGTCTTCTACGTTCTAATTTCTTTAGATACCATAATTGTAATACGTCAAACAATAAATGTCGATACAACTTCAAAAACATAAATATACAAAGCATGTAACTTGTACCTGTTTCATACTAGGGTTTGCAGACCCGGGATCCCGGTGGTTTTTTCAAATCCCGGGATTAAAATAACTAATCCCGGGATTTAATTTCTTTGTCTGAATTACAATTTAAATTTTTTTTCCAATTATTGTGAATCTGGTATTACTTTTAATATATCTTATTTACTTTTTTTGTACTGTATACGTTTAATGTCAGTTTCCTTACGTGTTGAACCTTGAATGGTTTGAGGCGGGTGTGTATGTTAAACCATGAAATTTGATATGTTTTCTCTTATTTTCTTCTATAACTTTCTCCCCATCGCAAGTGGGGTCAGAAAACGGACATTTCTCCCACCCTCAGGATGTCCGGTGTTAGCTAACTAGGACAGAGGATATTTAGAAGATATCTAGTAGGGTTTTCAGCACCGGGATCCCGGTGTTTTTTCTTATCTTGAAATCATGGGATTGAAATAACTAATATCGGGATTTAGTTTTAGTGTAAATTATATTTAAAAAAATTTTTCTCATAAAAATTTTCTAAGAATTTAATTTTTCAAAAATTTATATTTTTTTTATGAAATATGTACGTAAAATTTTGTTGTGCAATTATAAGTGCTATAGGTAAAAAAAAATATATGCACAGCTCTCATTTCTCGTATGGGAGAACGTCGCACAGATTTAAGTGGCTCACTGCAATGTTTACACAATAATATAAGCAAGATCCAAGAATAGATCTTTTCACAGTTCCTTCTTGAATTAAATGCCGATAATTAATAGCGGACTTGCTTGGAAGACTTGAGACACTTCAAATCAATTGCATTACTAACAGATCATGCAACTGGATCTTCAATTTCAAATGAGGTAACACTTGAAATTGATTCACATTCTGATTCAATAACTGTATCAATTTATGTACAAAAACCATTACGTGTAGCAGAAAAACTAAATAAAGTTATCAAAGAGGTATATGCATCAATGCAGTCTATTAAATTTGAGACACTGTCATCAAAAATTCAAAAAGGAATGCCTCTTTTTTGAAAATGGAGGGAGACGTGGTGACTACCTAAAAAGAACATACTCCTATTTAATGACGGTAATATCTACTAGTAAAGAATCCGAACGTGCATTTTCTTCGGCAGGACAATTTTTAACAAAAATAAGAAGCCGTTTTAACGATGAAACGCTGGATGAGCTGTGTTTTTATAAGCTTATTTACAGAAACACAAGAAATGAAGAAATGCTTTCTTTTTTAAATTTCATTTGGTACTATTTTTATTTCTTTTTATGATGAATTAATTTTTTATTTGTTTCATTAAAATAATATTAAATCAATTTTTAATAATATTTTCAGTTTCATTATGTTATTTCAAATATGCTAATATGTAAGTATTTTTAATAAATAGTCCAATCCTAATCCCGGGATTTGGATAATATAATCCCGAAATACCGGGATTGAAAATATGACACGGGATTGCAAACCCTATTTCATACTCATCATTAAACTTTGCATACAGGGAAAAGTAGTAGATTTAAAATTTCACATTAATTATACTTGAAAAACGTCGTAAATACTTCAATTTCCTCTGTGTCTAATTTTTTTATAAGGATATTTATAAAAGTTTTTGAATCACAGTATAAAAGTAACTTAATTTAAAATATTATACATTTTTTTTTTCTATTTTTCAGATTGAGTATGATGGGTTTTGTCTTCCGAACGGGAACGATGTTTTAGTTAAGCCAGGAACTCTGATCTTCTTATCTTACGTTTCTCTGTAGTCATCATGAGTCCTCTCTGAAAAAGCTTCGATAATATTCCAATGCGATTTGCCAAAGAAGCTCATAGCTTGATGTCAACTCTTCATGCTCACAAGACTATTTCGAGACGTCATTTTGAAATATCATTTGTTGTTGTCTTCATGTTGGTGACATGATTCCAATGTATGTTTAGAAAGCTATTTGGCGAATTAGATGTAAATATTATTTAAAATAGGTAACATTAAAAGTTGCATTTCGTTTCTCAGCAATGAAATAAAATTTGATCTCGTTTTTCTAGTCATCAGCAATTTTTATTGTATGGACTTATTTACAATATTCAATCACGTTATTTGAAACACATACATTTTAGCAAGTTTTTAAAATTTTCAAAGATCAGATATTGAAAAGAAAATTGACATCAATTGCTTGTAAAGGACAACCATTCTAAATCGTTAACAGGATTGGCAAAAGATTATTTAATGTATTTTTAATGACAGTGACATACAAAAAAATAGTAAGAATCTCTAACTACTGTATCATTTAAACACAAATAATAATCACATATTTTATCTTCAAAATTCAACAATTTTAATTTGCATATGTGTATACATTTATATATAGTTTATTTAAATCCAATTATAATTAAATGATCCTAATGAGGCAATGTGAGTGAACATTAACGTCGCACTGTTCAGCTACACGAGGGCTTTTGGCGACGGACCTCGTAATTTTGAACCATGGTCAAGTGACGAGGACGACACCTGAGTTGGCACTCCCTCTCCTAACTACCTCACCACACCAACGGGAGGACGTTTGAGCTCTCGACAGATTTAACGTTCATCGCTTCCCTTCACGGTGGGTTTTCAGTGGTACTGGGCTCGAACTCATGACGCGCCAGCCACGAGTCCGAAACTTTGACCATTCGGTTACCGCTGCCTCCATAATGAGGTAAAGGGATTATATAAAACATTAAGCTATATTTCGCAATATAAATGCAATGCATTCGTAAAAGGAATATTTTAAAACAGAACTGTTCGCGAATAACAAGTTGTAATTCAATTAATTAGTCAATTCTATGTAAACATTACATTTTTTTCACAGGTAAATCATACGGATTTAGTGGGAGGGCGTCAACATTGCATCACATCATAATTGACGTTTGGCGAAGTACTTGATGATTATTCACTTAAATGATGCGGAAAACACCGAATATACAGGGTGATACCAAATTCCTGGTACAAACTTTAAGGGTAGATACGGGGCATTGTAACATTTATTTATTGTAGAGGAGTATATAGTCGCAAGTAACGCGGTGAGGTGATAACAGGGGAAATAAAAAAAAATAGAAATGGAGTTATCGGTTTATGGAGTAATGGTTTCGTTGCCGGTAGGGGGCAATAGATGTCTAGCCACCGATCAACATGATGCATCTCAGTAGGGGAAAGCGCCATTCGCTGTTGTGGTGACACCTACGATGGGTGACTTTACATATGCTAAAAAAGCAGACATCTTTTACTTGTACAACCGTACAAATGGTAACGGCAGAGCTACACTACGAATGCATCAGGCGCAGTTTCCTGATCGGCGAACGACGGATCACATAATTTTTCAGCGATTATATCGTCAACATGAAACGCGTTCGTTTCACTTCACCAGACATGATACTGGTCAACAAAGAGCTGTACGCAGTCCAAACCTGGAAGAAAGCCTCTTCAACGTTGTGGCTTTTAGACCAGAGTCAAGTACAAGAACTGTTGCTCATCACATAAGTGTGAGTCATCAGACCGTTTGTAGAGTGTTGAACGAAATTCGCTTACACCTCTTCCATTTTCAGCGACTATAAGCTTTGAATCAGGCAGGCGATCTCTTCGACTGCCAGTAGATGGTACAGCAATGTGAGCGGCAGCTGGACTTCATAGATCATGTGCTGAACAGTTATTGTAAACATTACGCTAGTCAAAGACGTTTTCAATAAACACTTTGTCTTTCCTTTCGTCTCTTATTATTTTTTTTTGCTTGTGTCTCACCGCTAGGAGCGTAGCTACCGCCGTATCAATGATACGGAACCCAAGCTACAGGGGCCCGAATACGTGTAAGCAAAATATTAAGAGGCCAAAAGAGGGCCCTAAGGAATCTTCGGTACAGAGTCCACTCAGGACTAGTTACGCCATTGCTCACCAAGTCACTTGCGCCGACACATTCCTGTACAATAAATGATTGTTACAATGCCCTGTACCTACCCTTAAAGTTTGTACAATGAATTTGGGACCATCCTGTTTTATCTCGCTTTCCCTATATATACCCCTCTTAAGGTCTTGGAATATTCAAAAAGACGAAAGATTTGAATATCGATAACAACGATCAGCACCTCCTTCCATAAAGGGATGTTTATACCAGTGGCGAACACAAGGGTAGGATTTGGGAAGCTCAATCCCTCATAGACCAACATATTTTTAATTTTTACCATAGAGCCTCGGTGACTTCGTCTACTTGTTTTTTAGAAAGTATGAAAGGCCTGCGTACATGCTACTGATTTATACACAGAAAACCAGCTAAAACTCTTAATCACTTCAACTACGTGAAGAAAGAACCACGAGAATATACAGCAAAATAACAAAGAAATCCTCTTAGAAGGTCTTAGTCTTACTATTACTTTTCTGTTTATTAAATTAAAATGCATTTCATTACTAGCTAAGAATTTATCAGGAATAAAGCACATATATATATGCAATAGTCCTACAACAAACAAACAAAAAACATAGATCCTTTAGCATAGAAGTAGTATACTAAAGTGACATATTTTATAAGTTAGTACATAAATAATAATAGACTGAATATCATTTACAGAATTTTAAATTTAACATTTTTGAAAACTTTGCCAGATTGATAAGCCTGAGTAAGCATTCATTACACAATGATAGAATATTTTAGTGTTATATTTACCGTAAGATAAGGGACAAGATTGTTAAACAGTTATTTTACTTAAAAAAAGGAGAGCAATATTTTATATAAAATAAGAGAGCTATATTCACAGCAATTCAAATTGAGAGAGAGAGAGAGAGATACTAGCGGAAAATGTAACTGTGAGAATGCGTAGACTTTCTGGGGATTAAAATAAAGATAAAAACAGTCAACACAAATGATCAACAATAAAAATTCGATATTGATTTTTAACATTTGAACAATCTGATGATATGACACGAAAAAAATTCATTCCTTTAAAGTAACAATACTTATTTTTGAATTGAAAACCCCATTGGAGTAGCTAAGAGTACGCAGCAACTTTTATTAAAAAACTATATTTAAGTTCTAATTTAATAACAAGAAGTTTCGAAGCATTATTTTACAAAATAAACTTGAATGATTTCTCAGACTTATATTTTTCACGTACTAAACCTGGGATTTTTCTCGGGGTGGCGACCCACAATGGGTAGTTTTCCCGATTTGGCGATCTGGAAATTGTTTTATGGCCTTAAAGTCTTCATAATTATATCTAATGATTAAAAATCATTGTATTTAATCCTGGAGCATGCGCGCACTCGATACTAACGTTAATGGTTGCGAGGGGTGACTGAGTCACTCTAATCCTATTTTCATGATTATTTTAACTGTATAAGATAAAAATCGCGAATAATTTAACTAAGAGTATAAGTATACTTACCTACTTTTTAGGATTTTTCAATTTTTCTTTGATAATTTGAGAAAAAATATCAACAAACTGAACCAAGAAATTTCAAATGTGCATACCTTTAATAAAGGACACAAATCACAGACACTTTTCGCTAACCTTACAGGAATGTTAATTGCAGGCAAAACTGTCATATATTGTTTAAGTTATTGTAGTTTTATTTTCCTTTGACGATCGACAAACAGCATGTTGAACTTTTTCTTGCTTATGGCTTTTTGACAGGACGAAGTGTGTCTTGCGCTACACTTATGGCTTAATATTTTTCTTGATGGGGTTCTTTAGGTAACATAAAAAAAAAGAAGGAAATATGTTACAAATACATTTTAGTTCCCATGAAGACTGTCCTATAGGAGGATACTACCAAGTTCATTGGTAAAAAATAAACAGTGTTCCCAGAATAAATGATTTCATGAGCCGTGGGTGACTCTAAGCCCCGCGCGCCTGATAGCCGGGTTGAAGTTAATTGGGTACTTTTTCTGTGTGTGTGTGTTTTCTATCAAGAAATAAGGCTATTAGGGTCTCAACAAATTTATGTCAGGTGTGAATTTGATCAAGAATAAATAACCGCTAAGGGGACCTAGTTTTTGAACAAGGATCCAAGGATATATTACAGCAACAGTAATTTGACATGTGGGAGGATATGAACAAAAAATAGTGTGGCAAGTTAAAGATTAAATGTTAACAGATTAAATAAATACAATCAAACAAAAGTAGGCATTTACAAGCATTAAGATTGTACATACGCATTAAAGGATAATAGGTATGTTAAGGAGGGATAGGAAAGGAGTGAAGGGGGCAGCATAGATAGTGTGTGACTGTGTGGGTAGGAAGGGTTTGATAGCATCTGAGCAGTAGAACTATATAGGTTGGATGGATACCGGAGTACCTGCTTCCCACAGGGAAGCTTAAACTCCTGTCATAGAAATATAAGAGGTGCTTGGGTTCAGCTTTACTTTAGCCCTTTGCTGCATTTGAAGATAATAAGAAATTAAAAATTTTAATTTAACTTGATTGAATATATAAAATTACATTAAAGTAAGTGTACTAGTAGAACTAGTTATTGCATGATTTTGAGTCACTATAGCATTATATTCGCTGAACCTGAACTCGTGTTGACGCGTCCTCTTACGGAGGGAAATAAGAAGGGGAAACAAGCGTCGCAACAATACCAACGGCCATCGTTGGAAAAAAAATCTTCATTTTGGAGATTGCAGCTAAATTTGGTGCATTAAGTTAAAGGTCCATATCTACTCTATGTGATTTAAGTGTTTACAGTGGTCAATCCAAAAGTTCTAGTAAATTAAACACAAAAAACCGACAAGTGTGTGCGTTTGTGGGAATTACGTACTGTGCTAAATGTTATGTTTTTACAATTTTGAACCTAATTTGAGAGTCAAATAAAGAAATTATCTACCCGTGACGTGTATTTTTAAAGAAAAACACCAAAAGCTGCAAAATCCTGTTCAGACGAAACGACAGAACTTCCGACTAGAAAATGAGGCTCGCAGGTGTTCCTCGTAGCCCCAACAAATCCGATTCAAACCGTCGACTGTTGGAGATTTCCAATCGCGTACTGACGAAAACTGATTACAACATGGCTAGGGATCATAAAATGTGGGTTTTTTTTTTTCACGCAATTTCATTTTTGGGGTATTCGTGCGCCAGATCGTGAAAACTGTCCACTGGGCGATCCTAAACTTAATACAAATATTTTGTGCGGCTCTATAAGCAGTGTGCTAAGTTTACACTCGCTTGGGTCCTTCTCTCTATATATGATTTATTTGGAGTATATTATTGTTTTGCAGTAATAAACATGCGCAATAAGTTTTTACTTTGAATATACTGTTATAGACAAATTTTGATTAAGTAACAAAACAAAAAAAAAAACATTATATGATGTAATTACACAGTTAAATTATACATAAATTGCAATCTGTTTATTAAGTGTGATCATTGACAGTTCAATTCTAAGACCATTATCTTTTATTAACAAACGATATATGCAAGATTTAAGTATCAATGAGAGAGAGAGAGGAGAGAGAGAGAAAAAAGGATGTGCTTGATTATTTTTAATTATATCTTAGAATACTTGTCGACACCGTCTGACGAAGTACTTCCTCGATGTTCTTTAAATTTTATCGATACCTTGATTTTATGATTGTTCAAGATGAAAATGTCGTTTTAACATAAATAAGTTGTAGAAAAAGGTAAATATGACTGTATTACAGTTTCAAAAATTACTGGATATATAAATTTTTGTAAGGCATATCAAAAATCCTAAAATTTTTGGCGACCACTGAATTAAGTCACTAGACTCCTATATTAAGAAACACTGTTATAATAAACGATACAAATATACAACTTTTAGTTCCACGAAAAACTAAAAAAAAACAACAACTCAGATATAAATTCCTTTTCACATTGTATAATAATTATGAAAAGTACTGAATCAGCACTTTATTAAATCTACAGATACTAATCAGCTCATCGAAAGAACAAAATTAAATTACATCTGATGGTAATGATACAGTAAAAAGAATTTTTTTTCTTTGCTAAACGTTATTTCTTTAGAAATCCTTTGAACTATTGCGACAAAAATCATTACGTAAGGTTTTACTCAACAACATAACCAAGCAACATAGCAAAATAACATCCATTGCTTTGCAGTGAAAGAGGCTTTTCTGCCAAAAATAACAGTGAATCATATACTATTGCACAAATCATGAGCAAATATTCATAAAATACGAATAAACAACTTCTCTCATGCGGACTGTTTGATGATGAAAAGAACAACCCTTACGCGTATAACAAATTTCAATGGAATTTAAAATTTCAGAACGTTAAAATCTCATTAATGGTTAAATAATTCTATATTTAGACCACCACACACATTAAAGGAAAGACAATGACGTTCGGGCTATGATGTTACTTCTCTTTTACGAGCATATCTCTTTTTTAAGATACCGTGGAACAATGTTACTTAAGGAAACTAATATATTTATTTCACAGCCATTTGGCAAACTATCTTTCTCAGAACCATTTAATTAAATGATTTATTTCCTTTTAAAGATTATCAAGTTTTAAAATATATATTTGAAGATTTACTAAAATGTCTTCAATCTATATTGAAAGATATCTTATTACTATCACTTCTCCTTTGAATAACGATCCATTTTTTCTTAATGTGATTGCATTAAGTTAATAGTACTATTATCATGAATTAATATAAATAACTAAACTAAACTCAGTGGCGCAACAGTCCATCAGGGCCAAAGCCTACTGCACCCATCTTAGTTTTCATGACCTCGGGCACTGAGGTGCATGATCAGATTTTCAATCTGATGTGAAACCCCCAGAGTTTAGTTCCCAACCAAGCTTAGTACTCATTTATCGACCCACTGAAAGGTTGAAAAGCTCAGTCGACTTTGCCCCTCCCGGGGTTTGAAACCCGGACCTGTGGCGTGGAAACGAGATACGTTGCCACTCAGCCTCTTGGCTTAAAAAAAAATAACAGTGCATTAAAATATCCAGGTAGAAAAGAAAAAATGTATATTTTTTATGTATTCTTTCAGATCTGACAAGCTTTTGAAAGCAAATGTCAATAAGTGAATAAATTAATTACATTGCTTAAGGGTACTTTATATGTATTGTGCCTTAAAAAGCGATTTAGAAGGCTCATAATTCTTAAATTTTAAACGTCTTATCCAAATAACGAAATGCTTGAGAACATCATGAATTTAATAAGATTTTAAAACAGAGCTCGAAAGTTCCTCATGTAATATTACACATTAGGGTGATCGAATTCCCCCCCCCCCCCAGAATTTCCAAACCTACCTATGTGGAAAGAATGTTCTTTGGTAAAAAGACGAAGGAAAAAATAGAACAAGAAATTTATTTTTATACTAAGTAGTGCCAAAGGGGAATGAAGTTTAGGTATTTGAGCTTTTTTTTTATAAAAGTCAAGACACTTTTTGTTAAAGAAAAACAGACATTTTAGAACTTTTTTAGCATTTATTACGACGAAAGGACACACTAAATTTAGTTACAAGAAAAAGCTTCAAGTACATTTTTAACAGCCTCTTTAGTATTACATTAATAATAATAATAAAACTATATATATATATACTGTCAAATTAACAGAGCTCGATAAAGCGGAAGATTAAAAAAAAAAAAGATTGGATCGGACTGATTTGATGGTGCTGAGAGAGAATTCGGGTTATGAAATGTCGCAATGTGCATTTAACTATTCGCTATTCAGTACACACTTATCAATAATCACTTTTATTCTCTTACATTTTAGAAAAATGATTTTATTTCGTGCATAAAATTATCAAACTAAAATTTAAGCCTCTTCCCATTTTTTCGAAAATTTAACTCTTTTGTGCCAATATTAAATTTTGAATTATTTTTTTATGTAATTTTTTTTTTTTTATCTTCATACCATAGAACATTTTTTTTATGTGGGTAGGTTACGATTAGTAACTTTTCCCCTCCATATAAAACCGCGATTCACCCACCCTATTACACATTCTTAAGCAAATTATGAAGGAAAATGTATGCAAGAAAAGCTTAATATGCAGATGCTTTTATTGGATTCAGTGTGAATAAATAACCAGAAAGCAAGCGTAAAATTAACACACCTCCTTCTTTGTAATTTTTTATTTTATCAACTGCAGAATATGCAAAACCAGTTTATTGGTTACTATACATAATTTTAAATGAGTTATTTCAATTTTTAATTTTAAAAAAAGTCCTACTTTTTCAAACATCAAATGATTCTGCTACAGATCCTTTTTTTGTGACAGAAATATCGGTTATTTAATACCTTAATTAATCCTGAATGTAATTATCTATCCCTTGCAACACACATCCTCGTTCTCCTTCGATATTTCAAAATTCAATGATATTTTGTACCTTAAAAATTAAATATGAAATTTAACATGACATGATCCTTTGATATTTAGCCGGGATCAGTTGCAAATGAAGGTAGCTACTCAAGCGAGCGAATAAAGATATAATATTTTCAAAGTCTACTTAACCTTTCCTTTGAGACAATTAATCATCAAGTTTGCACCTAAAGTTTTCAGCGGTTCAAATTTGAAGTAAAGGCTTAGAGAAATAATGTTTTCTTTAGTAGAAAAGGTCATTGACTTTCATCTTTTGTTACGGTTCAACATCCTTAAACGAGTTGAAATCCTCATAAGAAAACTTTAATTAGAAATATTAGAAAGTGATGGAATAGAAGTTAGCTTACAATAATCAACTTCACGTAATCCCCCCCCCCTTTTTTTTACAATAAATGGGTAGATACATAAGAAACGCGCATGCTGTAATTAATTTTAAAAATATTCTTATTGAGAATGTGTAACACACAATACGTCACACACATAAATTATGTCAATCTTTTTATAAGCATAAATTTTTGACAATTCTTTCAAGATTCTTGAGACCTTTGAACCAATTATTCTACTTAATATTTAAAGCTTTCTATCGAAATAATATCTAGTACTTGAAAAATTATAAATTTTAAAATATACTTGAAAAATATCATATGAAGTTTATCAGTAACATGAGAACAGAATTGAAGAATAAGAAATATAAATTTGTAGCAACAAATAAAACTTTTACACTAAATTTTTAAAGCCTCGTAATATAGTATTCATTTTATAGTACTGATAATTGAAATAATACATACTTCAGATCTGTGATAAAATATTAATACTAAAATATTTCTTATATATATAGCAATTTACTGTTTTTGCTGTAAAATTTCAAACTTTAATTACCCAGAATTTAAATTTTCAACATGCATGCTTGCTAATTTCTTAAAAATTCCGTAAAGTATAAGCCATTGTTGAGGATTTTGGTAGTTTTCATTTTCTCTCATCTTTCTTTGCTTTCGCATGTTTGACTTGAAAAGAGTCAATCATATAAACAAGTTTTATTACAAATTAGTTATCTTGTAAAATTAAGGTAGTAGGTAATAAAAAAAAATCTGTTGCCTGGTCAAGAAGAAAAAATTAAATCAGTTAACACTGCTGATTAAAGGATGGTCTACAGAAATAAAGGAAAAATTATTTTAGTTTTAACATTAATTTTTTTTTCGTTGCATAAAATTGTGTAGGTAGCTTATGTTTGATGGGGTAGTTTATGCTTCACAAGATATTCAAACTTAATCAAAGATATGCTTCTTCTAAAACAACAAATACTATTAGACTTCTTGTAATAAAAAGTGAAGGAAAAAAATTAAATTACACTCATGTTCATGAAGATTAAATTTATTTACTTCTACTGAAAAATATCTGTCTTTGAAAGCAAAATGTAATAAAACTGTAAAAATTGTGTGTTCAAATTATTTAAAAAAATTATGTCCACATCAAGTTAAAAAAAAAACATTAATGCTGAAAACTACTTCCTTAGTTGACTTAAATAAACCCAAAACTTCTATCTTTTTGATTAATCAAATAAGGATTTTTTGATTCTCATAATGGAAAAACAACATGGGGCAATATAAATATAATTTGATTATCATAAAGATATATTATTTCTCAATTTATAGAGAAGGATATAGTTTGTAAAGTTACATTTGTTAAATATATTTTAAGTCTACAAATCATAGCTAAAATCGTAACAGTTTTCTCAGATATCTTTTCTAGAAAATGGTTGGAGAGATTCGTATTTTAAACTTGGGGTGCTACGTGAGATATAAAAAAAGTGAGAAACAAGAAAAGAGAAGCACTCTTCTGCAAATATATCTTCCCAGATAAGGAGATCTTTTTCTTATAAAAGAAAAATAATCTGAAGTGTGAATATATTAATTTTTGCTAAGTATTAATAATTAATATTAATCTACCAATTGAATGGGACTGATAATAATAAATTGCATCTACTTTCAAATACTTTGTAGAATTAATCCATGACAGGTTGGATTGTTATGAGAATAAAAAAAAGAAGCCTTGACTGTATTTATTCACAATAGAATTTACTTTTACTTCGCTTTTTTAACTGTACAGCTGTAAAGTGTGGAAAATAAAAGAATACAAAGAGATTTTTTTTTAAGTAAATGATTTTTAAAAAATAAATAAAATCTTTGTATTCCCTTAAAACATTCTTTCATAATAGAACCCTTACACGCAGCATTTTAATTCCTACATCAATTCATCTCTCATTTCAAATGGCATTCGAAAAGTATGAGTAAAATAAAAAGGATCACAGTTTGATAATGACACTTAACAATTACATTTTCTATCCACATTTTTAATTTAATCAGTCTTTACCGAGTCCAGCAGTTCTTCAGCAGTTACCGAGGCTCAATCAAAGTTTTAATGAGTTTTAGAAGTTTCATAATTATTAATACATTAGATTGTTGTAAAGAAAATATTAAAATTGAATTTTTAATCTGAGAAGTTCAAACCCTATAAAAGAAATGTACGAGCCACCTTGAACAAATGAATATTAGAAGCAAATTTCATTATTTTATTTTACCTGTATTTTATAAAGTTACACTTCTTTTTAATTTCTATTTGTTTAACCTAAAACTGATTCTTTCTTTCTTTTTTAAAAAACTTTCATACACTTGTTAATTTTTCTTTTCTCCTTCCATATTAATAATATAAAATGGAAATTATGATTTTTGAACATTTTTCCTCTACATATTTTAAAAATATGTAGAAGAGCCTGGATATATATTTTTCATTTCTGACCTTTATCTTACATGAACTATACAAAGTTACATAAAATGTGCAACGCGAAAAAACGTATATATGTTATATTTATGTACCTGCACCAGTACATAAAACAAAATTGTTTTACTTTGCTAAGAGTTATTTTGCACAGCTTAAATATTTTACTAAACATGCAATGTCATTGTTTTTTTAAATGCAAAGATATAATCTTAAAATTAATTTCTATAATATTTTATGTGTTAAATATTCTTTAAGAAATAAATCCTTCTAAAATTTTACTCTAAACAGAAGGAAAAACTAGCATGGAAATCTCAAATCCTGATGATTACAAACGTTTTTGAGAAATATCTGTAACAATTTTAAATTGATACTCTTAATTATTTGAATAATTGTTTATGAGCAAAAATATATACATATTCATTAATACACAGCTTCGCCATATATTCCTTTTAGTACATTTTACTTTTTCATATTTTCCTTGAGAATTAAACATAAATGAAATAAAACATGAAAAATTAATTTATGCCTAGAAATGAATCTCATATATTTTTATTCTATAAAATATAATTTTTCTTATAATTTCGAGTTTAATAATTGGTAGTGTGTATGATGGCTTTTATGAAGCAAAACTTTTTTGGATAAAGATAAAAATATATCAAGCATTTTTAAAACTTCAAATTTAATTAAGCAGTAGTTTCCTTAATTGAATCATATGAAATTCCAATAGAAGATTAAATAATTCATATTTTAGGTTTCTATCCATTAGTTAAATAAAAATTAGAATCGCAAAGTTTTTAACTTGAACGGTTATTTAGTTTTGACTTTTAGAATAAGAAGGAAGGAAAAAAAACACCAGAGTCCAAGACAAAAGAACATTTAATGAATCATTAGATATTAATTTCCATTTATAAATGATTAGGCAATATACTAAATGAAGTTTGAAGCATTAACATTAATTCCATCCTTTTTACTTTATATATAACAATTTTTTTCAATTTGTAAAATCTTAGGCGTGAAACTAGATTGAGGAATATAAAAATACGGTATAAAGAGAAATTTTAGAATGGCTTCAATGTAAATTTTACATTTTGAAGAATATTAAAATCATTTTACTTTTACCTCTTTTATGAATATATTCCATGTATTGATCTTTGCAGGTTAAATATACCAAGTTACTTGAAGATCTATGGTGGAACATAGCACCGAGCTATAATAAATGCATTTAAATTTATTGAAATATTTAAAATGAATAGTTATTAGGATTATAATGAGAAATGGATATTTTAGGCAAGACTCAAAGTAACCCAATAACATTTTTAAAAAGTATGTGATATCCCCATAATATTGAATAAATAGTATGATTATGACCAAATCCAAATAAATTTTATCATCACAATTACATTCAAATCCAATTAACACATAAGACTGCATACAAAGAAAAAAACAAGTTACTTTATCGCAATGGCATATTTCAAGAGGATATGTTATGCACAAAAATATTATATTACATATATTCACATGAGATTGGTATACAAAATTATCAAATTTGGAGAAATTGAAATGGCTTAATGATTCAAATAGTATATGTGATTTAGATAAAAAAAAGCATTAGAAACATTAATAATTCAATTCCAGTATCAAAATTAGCACCTGAATATTACTGAAAATTAAATATGGGTAATATATGTGTGTGTGAGAGAGTGTGTAGTATTGTGTGTGTGTGTGATTCAATCCAATGAAAGGAAAACATTTAATCATTTGCATAAATCATCCTTGCATCTTAACTAATACTAAATCAAATTTATTTCGCAAAAAAAAAAGTTTTTATTTAACTGAATGATTTAAATATCTAGCTAACTTTTGTATTCATTATTAATTTATCATTAATATTTCTCGAGAGATTTCTTACAGTATTTTTAGCTATATTTTCCATTAATAAGTATACCCCCCCCCCCATTTAAAATATCAAAATTTCTTGTCAAAAGCCAACATTTCTTCAAAGAATAAGAATTAGCCTTTGACATAGAATATTTTTAAACCAAATTCAGGAAAATTCTGAATGAGAGCACAAGCCTTCATGCCGTACATAAATTTTCTTCTTTTTTCGGCAGGAGTCGACTCTCATTTGACATTCAGTATTGTAAGTTAAACCATCACTTGCGCACACAGGATTATAATGCTCCTTGCAGTTTGTTGGGCAACGACATGTTGGTCGACGATTTTCTTCAAAACAGTCCCCATTGAATTTGCAGTGCTTCTTTTCACAAGGTTCTGAAAATAGTATGAACATGTTTTAGAATAAAACAAAATTACCAGATAAAAGAAGACGCAAATTCTACCCAAACAAAAATATTGAAAATGATACTGCCATGTTCACAAATTAATTTTTGGATAAATCATATAAAAACTAATGCAGATATTTTGGGAACGTTTCTTAAATTTCTAACCAGAAGAGCTTTGTTATATTAAACACAAATAAAGGGATACATTTATACAATGCTATAGTCATTTGTGTACCTTAATTTGTCATAGCAAAATAAATTCCAGTTAGATGATTAATTAACCGCTTACTATAAAAAGCATTAATTTTGCTATATTCTTCAGGGTAAACTAACCCAAACTTTAGCAAAGTTTGACAGCGAAATTTTATGTCGAGGAGGCATAATATGAAAGCAGTTTCATTAAATATATCTTTTATTGCTTAAATAAGTATAAAGTCAATGTGCTCGTTACTGGTGCAATCAAAATAATAAGTTGAATGTTAAAAACATAGTTCATAGAAAAATAACATTACCATGTCAACCGATTCGAACCTTTCCTTCTACTGCCTAACATCTAATAGAGCTGATCGAAACATCTTAAAAAAGTGAAGCAACAAACCAGTTGCATACGTCTAACATGTCTTCAGTAGAAGAGCTTAATCACTTCTCACATTCCATCTGAAACCGCGACTATCATATCTCAACCAACTTCGGTCTCCTTAATACTTACACGAGCGAAGTATAAAAATAGTTAAATTTGCATTGCAGTTGTTGCCAACCACAAATCACGAAACTCGCAAAAAGGTCAAGTTCGAATCCGTTTATTTACTTGAGATCATGGCACGGGATTGAAAAAACTTAAGGACACCATAAGAATTTGGATCCTAAAATAAATTTCTGCATGAATCTTTTCCAAATGTCTAACAAATTTGATAAATATTGGTATAAAGCAATGAGTTTTTTTTCTTCTTCAGACTAAAGATGTTTTACCATATTACATAAAACTTCAAAATGAGTATTTTATTTTTTTAAGGGAGAGATATAAACACTTAAAAATAACAAATGCTCAACTATTTGCACTGTTTCATGAAAATTTGCAGATTTCCCAAAAATAAAAATTTGCTCTCTTATATAAGTTTTAAATTTATTAAAACATATAATCGCTTAGTTAAGCATGTTATTGATTATGCAGCATTTGGAAAAAAAATTAAATTTTCTTTTAATATGTAGGAATTTTATGGAAAATATATTGTATTTGATAATCTAAAAGATAAATTTTCTCAAGAGCTAAAATTAAGTTAATTAGTTCAGAACTCCCCACATTATGAAAATGATGTTAATGATGTCGTAAATAGTGTTTTTTAAAACAAATAAATTTACCATCATTTATTACTGGTCTTCTTCTGTATGGGATACCTACATAAAAAATTTTAAAAAATGAGTCAACATAACACAATGATTTCAAGAAAACAATATTTTTTAAAAATAGTTTCAATACCATATAGACAGAAATTATATTGTTATAACTGATAGCAGTGTGCTGTGATTACAAAGTAAGTTTTTGTTAGAATCCCAATCAACTTTAAAAAAATTATCAAAAATAAATAAATAAATAAAAATAAAAAATATATTTAAAAAAATTGGTACCAATTGTTTTTGTTTCAGCCGTTAAATCTAAAATCAGATAAGATTAGGTTTAATCATAATGAAAAAAGTAAGATAAAATGGAAAGAAAAAAAATCTGTTTATTATTCTAGTTTATCATTTACTTTTAATGTAAAGATTTTTTTTAACAAGTAAAAATTTTTAAAAGTGGAATATTTTAAAAGGCCTGAAGATCAGTAAGGAAAATTCTTTAACTCCTAATTTAGGAACCCTTTTAACAAATAATCATCCCACACTTTTCATTTGTCTCATACCCATCAATTTGTTTCCAAAAATTTGATTCAGCTATTGTTCTCAGTAATGTCGTTTTTAAATTCTGATTTCTTTTCTAAATTTTTATATATATTACAAGACCTTTTCTTTTCATTCTTGCATAAAATATTGTTTCACTCAAAGTCTCTTTACTTTCAATATCCATTTTATGATTGCATTTGAAAATACAAGGTGTTTTACTAAATTCCAAGACCGAAGGATGTACAACGAAACGTCAGTTAAAAATAAAAGTCAGACTTAGAGCTAAAAGTCTTCAAAATAATCACCAGCAGCAGCTACTTTTATGCACGGCTGTACAAGATCTTTGTAACATGTGTTATAGTTCTGAGAAGATATGGACAGAAATTAAGCCTGCACATTATTCTTTCTGTATTGCAAGTCTTGAAATTTCTGTCCTTTAAGTATGTACTTAAGCTTGAGGAAGAGAAAAAAGGTCATGAGGGGACAGATCAGGAGAGTAGGGAGGATGGCTCATCTCCGTAATCAAATGCGAAAAATGGTTCTCGACAAAACATTGACAGCCAAACATGACCTCACGTCGTTTCGCAGAAAAAAGCGAATTCCCTTTTCCCAAAAATTGCGGCTTCACGTGATGGACTCGTTTAATTAACCGATGTATAATTGTTTCAAAGCACTTTTTGTAGTTTGATAAGGTGAAACACACTTACGGCGAATCAGTCCAAATTCATTAAAAAAGCGATTAACAGCATTTTAACTTTTAAAAGGGGAATTTATGTCATTTTGAAGAGCATGGTAATAGATATTTTACACTACGTTCTTTTAATTTTCTTAGTGAATTGTTAACACCAAGATTTGTCTCCTGCCGAAACCAAATCCAGAAATAACATCGATTAATACCCTACAAACATTCATTCTGCATTGTTTTGTTCGGCCGTCAAAGAATGTGGCACAAACCTTCCCCCAGCAGAGCTTAATTTCTTTCCCAAATTCTCAGTCAAATTTTTGAAAACTGTATCCTCGCCAATGTTTAACAGATCTGCAAGCATCCTAAAGATCATTTTAGAGTCTGTTACCACCAAAGCGCAGATATTTTCGATTACATTAGGAGCTATATAGGTCGTCGGTCTTCCATATCATTTGCTGCCTTTAATACTTTCCCTGACGTTGCAAAATCAACAAAACAATTAGAAAGTATAGAAATGATAAAGAAGCATCCACATTCACTTTTTTCAGCATTGTAAAAATTTCGTCCACCATTTTCTTTTATTTGAAACAAAACTTTACATTCAGTCAGTTTAATCACCACATCTACAACAGCTTTTATAGAGCACTCTGCGTTTCAAACAGCTTTTGCAATCAAAGCAATATTTTTTTCTTTTATGCACCAGATCAGTTGAATTATTGCATCGGAGTACTGATGTGTTTTTACTTGTTCACGTTTTGTAGGTTACATGCACAATTATGAAATCGAAGAAACACATCTAGTAGTAATTTACAAGTATAAAGTCAATTGTGTGTGTGAGCATTAACTTTTTAGAAAGGAAATCTGCCTTCTAATGTAAGTTCTCAGTAGGTATTTTTAGCTGTCAAAAGCCAAGTGGGAAGAGAATATTAAATTTTTCAGAGATAATTCTCGGATTTTGATCTCTTAAAAATTCACAAAATTGTAAACCTTAAGAAAAAAGTCTTAGTTTGTTAATTTTTTCATTCTATTGTAAGTGATAAGGCTATTTTGTAGATTCCTTTCAACTATTTGATAAGATCATTTTTCTTTAATAATAAACTTATCATTTGTAATTAATTTTTAAAAATAATTCAATTCATCAAAAAACCATTTATTTGACTTTTAAATATTTTATTCGTCTTATTTTTTTATTGAGTTGTGACGGGGCTATCCGCGAGAATTCATCACTAATCCTCTTGGGAAACTTTGGGGCCAGCATTTTTACTATTTCACAGCCTCTTCGGGAAAAACACGAAATAGTTATACGCTAATTAGTTCAACTATATAAAGTCTAGATTTCGTAAATGTAAGGGAGAAGGAGTTGCCAAGCTGCATGTAAGTATCGACGGAAAATTACTTCACGAGCTTAGCGCGCATTTGATAGTGATATATTATTAAAGTAAAGTATTAAATTAATCATTGAAAGAAATAGATTCAGTACCGACCTGAGGTTAGCAAGAGTTCGTCTCCTTGTCCATTCTGATAGCTGAGATTACTTAGACGGGAATATTAGATTTGAATATTAGAATTGAATATTAGACTTGAGTATTAAACTTGAGTATTAGATTTGAGGATTAGGATTAATCGAGGTATTAGGATAAATCGAGGTTTTAGGGAATCACTCCTAGGTTTCCACTTAGAATTGAACTTGTGATTGTTATTGTGTTGTCTGTCTTAAATAAATAATTGTTATTATGGCTTTTGTTGGTGATTATATGTTTCCTCCCACACTTAAAGACGCGTCGGGCAGTGTGCACTCGGTCCAAAATAGGGCAGAGTCACGACAGAGTATCCGACAGGCTGGAAGAAATTTAAACTAGTAAAATAAAAATGATAAAATTTTAATTATTTTTATTTTATTAATTATCAAATTTCTTTTAATTTTGCATTATTTTGATACACATTTTTTTGTATTTCTTCCTTAAACAATTTGTACCATCTAAAGATTTGATAGCACGGAAAATTTTTTTCTTTCAAATTTAAACATGTACAACTTTACTCCGGTTTTAGATTTTTTTGTCTCATCTCCAACATAAAGCTGTAGTGCTGTGTCTGTAACATTACTCAATTTATCACAATACGATTTAAAAAGTTTTGCCAAGAAAGAAGGAGAAAAAAGCAAAGGAATTTATTTTAATATTTTTGTAAATATAATTGCTTAAGAAATATCGTTTTACAGGCAAGGGCTTTATTCTACAAAAATATTTTAACCAAAATCTTAAATATTTTAATTTTTTATTCTGTACAAGACATGATTTAAAATTCAGTGCGTATGAAAAATTTAAAACATCCATACAAATCTGTTTTTAAAGATGCGGTGTTTTATTAATTATTTTTTTCTGAATATTTCGAACTTATTATGAATAATATTTAAGAAGGGCTTTTATTTTTAATTTAAAAAAAGTACCTTACCGAAATGTTTTTTGGGGTTTCAGTCAATTAGGCTGAAAATCCTACGATTTATGAGGCATCTAATACCTAAAATATATAATTTATGTAATCTCCATTTTTGATTGATTTTTTTCCAAAGTAATATCCCTTTCAATATAGTTTAATAAAAAAATTAATTGATTGTTTATTTATGTTTCACATCGAAGCAACATGAGGGCTATTGGCGAAAGACCTTCTAATTTTGAACCTCAGTCAAGTGAAGAGAGCGACACCCCAGTCTCCAAAATTCCCACACCACGCCTTTGATTTTGAGTCCCGACAGAAGAATATGCCGAAATAACCTTAAAGATGCAAATAAATTTATGCATTGAGCAAATTTTCAAAAAAAAAAAAAATGTCTTAAATTTAGAGCAATAAATTAAAGTTAAAATATTCAAATGTGTGTGTGTGTGATAAAAGCAGAAATGGATCGATGCATAAGAAAGATGCATTAAACTTTGCCTTAAATGGTATATATATCAGTGGCGTCACGGAGAATATTTAGGACCCCGTTGCAAAGTCAGGCTATGGGCCTCAAGCTGGATCTTACACAGGATTGCAAAACCATAACAAAACGTAGCCTTTGGGCCCCCTAGAACCCTGCCCCCTAAGATGTGGGGGTGTATGTTACACCACTGCTATATATATATCAAGAGAAGTACACTCATGTCCATAAATTAAGGATAATTCAGAAGCACACAGAAATTGAACTCTAAAATAAAAATTTCACCAGTAGAATTATCACACACATCTTGAAGAATATGCAAATTACAGGAAGCTACCAGATGGCGCGGATAATACGTCCCAATGACGAGAGTGTAAAAGACTGGTATATAAGGAATGGTGGCAAAGGAGTAAAATTGTTCACAAGCGCTTTAAAAGCCTTTCAGTGAAATGACCGCATAGTTATGGCACAAAGGAAGCATTTGGATGATTTTTTACGTGGTAGAATTATCGGACGACTGGAATGTGGAAGCACACAGCTGGAAGTATCCGAGGAACTTGGAATCGCCCAGAGTGTCATCTCCAGGCTTTGGCAACGATTCCAAGATGATGGTAATGTGAGTAGATGTTACATCACAGGTCGCCCCCAAGTTACAACGCTGAATGAGGACCGGTATTTGGCAGTTACTGCCAAAAGAAACAGACGGAGCAAAGCATCAGACCTATCTCGTCAGCTCTCTTCAGCTACCGGTACGACAGTTTCAAGGCAGACCGTGTACAGACGCTTAGGGCACATTGGTCTATATACTCGTAGGCCTGTCAGATGTGTTCCCCTTACCGCAACTCACTGTCGTCTGCGATTAACCTGGAGTAGAGAGCATGCATTGTGGACACCACAACAGTGGTCTTGTGTGATGTTTTCCGACGAGTCCAGGTTTACTTTGCAGTCTGATTCTCACCGGACTTTCATATTGAGAGCGCCAGGTACCCGTTACCACCAAGAGAACACCTTTAAACGACACCGTTACGGTGGTGCAGGATGGCTCGTATGGGGAGGAATTATTCTTGGTTCCAGAACTTACCTGCATGTTCAGAGTGTAACGATGACAGGCCACATCTATCGGGATGTCATTCTGGAACAACCTGTATGTTTGTTTCGGGGCACCATGGGTGCTGAATTTCTGTTTATGGATGACAACGCCCGTCCTCACCGTGCAAACATTGTAGACGAATGCCTTCAATTGGAGGATATCACCCGTATGGATTGGCCAGCATACTCACCGGACTTGAATCCAATAGAGCATGTGTGGGATATGCTTGGCCGACGAATTGCAGCCCGTCAACCCCCTCCCACCTGTCTACCGGAACTTCGGAGGGCATTGCTTGATGAGTGGTGTAAGATCAGATTGGCCCCAAGATCAGATTGATAATTTGATACTCAGCATGCGTAGGCGTTGTAAGGCCTGTATTGCATCGTCCGGGAGACATACTCCGTTTTAACCATCATACTAACCATGTTATACTGTTTTTTGTAAATAGGTTCTTTTTTAAAATTTGCTCCAGGGAGTAAAAATCGCAATTTTTATTAATTATGTCAAACATATAGCAGCTTTTTTGCTCTTTACCTTTTGTTTAATAAACAGACTTTACAAATAAGTCAAATTTGTTTTGCTTCTGTCTCTTCCTTTGCCTGAACTTCATTATCCTTAATTTATGGACATAAGTGTATTATTAACACATTACTTCTTCACTTAATTCATGAAAAGACGAATCCTTGAAATGAAATTCCTTTCGATATTGCTTGTAGACAGTAGTTAAACTCATTTTTCTACTTCGTATTGAAGAAAAATAAAAAGTATTATTTTCATACGATTTGCATTTTTTCCACCTTTTATATGAGCAAAATTCTAAATTTTAGAAAAAACATGTATGATATACTGACTTTCTGAAATTTTTTGTATAGTTTCTCAAATGAAATTAAATCAGTTTCTCTCCATATATGTGTGAGTAGCATATGTCGACCTTAATAAGCTGCGCAAATGATTATTATGACAGTGCAAACGCAAATCATGTGCGCTAATACTACCACTTATAAGAGCTATATAAAGGGAGAGGGCTGTTTTTACAAGCTTTTATTTAACTTGAAATGTATGTATTTAATTTGTTCGGGCGGAATCTTGCAATTCAATTTTGAAGCTGATATCTTCAACCGATTGAGCTGAAATATTGTATACACGTTTAGTTTGGATGACAATGCATGTTTTCACCATTTATATTCCAATATTGCAATTAGTTAAAAATATTAATTAAAAACCTTAAAAAGCCTAATTGCTTCACCCCTATGTGTTGTTCATTTGGCCAAGCTTTATTTCCATTTCGGAGGAGCAAAATTCAGACGATTTTAAAACAGTCATCTAAATTTACTTTTAAAATCGGAAAAATTA
Organism: Trichonephila clavata; assembly: GCA_019973975.1. Classification (NCBI taxonomy): domain Eukaryota; kingdom Metazoa; phylum Arthropoda; class Arachnida; order Araneae; family Nephilidae; genus Trichonephila; species Trichonephila clavata. Next base: position 115,899 of record BMAO01022728.1, read on the forward strand.
TTTATTTCGCCACGATACGGTGTAATTTTTTTTTTTTTTTTTTTACAAAATAATGATATTTTTTATTTTTTACGATTTTTTCTAAAATGAGTCAAAATTTAAGCGTTTTTATGAAAATGATTTCTAAATCATTGCTTATGAATTTATTTTGATGTTATTAAAACGATATTCTACACTACATAGTTCATGCTTTTCCCTTTTAGAATCAGGCATTTAAAAATAAAATACGAAAAACGTTTTTTTTTACGATTTTTCAAAAAATATTCAAAATTTTAATTAAACATTTAACAACTTCATCATTTATGAAGAAAATCTCACGAAACTTTTTTTTCGTGTGTAAAACAATATTACCCGAGATCTGTACGAAGATTGAAAAAATTGCTTAAAAATTACGGATTTTGAAACAAATTTTGTGTTTTTCGTCTAATACCCTTTTTGAAAGAATTGATTCAGCTAAACCAGGGATGGCGAATCATCGTTGAATCAGATGAACAGACTGAGAAACCTGTCCAGCTATAATTAAAAAGAAAAAAAAACTTTAAAAACAAGCTTTTATTTAAACGCACTAAAAAGAATAAAATAAACTTTTCCTTTAACACTCTTTTTACTATCAACTTATAACGTCATTACACAATTTATATGATATAAAAGATTGTCGCGAGATTTGCCTGTGTAGATAAACAAGTAAATTAAATAACTTGATCTGATTGATTTTAATTTTTAAAAATTTCAAACGAAGTAAATACGAGTACTTAAATCTTGCAACAAGCTTTTATATCATTTAAATTGTGTAATGACGTTATAAGTTGATAGTAAAAAAAGTTTTAAAGGAAAAGTTTATTTTATTCTTTTTAGCGTGTTTAAATAAAAGCATGTTTTTAAAAAGTTTTTTTGCTTTTAATTTATTTAAAATACTGTAATTGTGCTTCCAGCTTTTTTAAAAAAAGCTTCAGCAGGGCTCGTTGAAGAATACGGTGGTCAGTGCAGTATATTTCTAAGTTTGATATATGGCTAAATTTTACTTTTGGATAATGAAGTTTTATCTTTTCGAGAAATTGGTACTTGTATTGAACGAAATCAAAACACAGTGATGCACATGTGAATTTGGAATTAGAGGAATCCAAAGGGATGGAGGATCGAAGAGAAGGATTCTACCAACTTTTTCACAATACCAGGCGTGAGGACAGGGATGTCGTGAGTATAGCAAAGACGAGTAGTAGTACAACATCGAGAACCCTAGCCCAAGAATTAGGGTCTGTTTCATAGCAATATTTGTAAGTGAGTCTCATTCGATGGCCTCTACTACAAAAGGGAATTTTAGGAAGGTATAAGTTGATATGGTTATATCTTTGACTATACACCAAACACGTATGCGGTCTTTAACAGGTGTTATGGTTTGATGTACCTTGGAACTTTGCTCCCACACTTCCATAACACACGTTGCTGGTATACTCAACACCCACAATGTTTAAGTTTCTTACCCTTAAAAGACTCCATTATTGTTAATTATGTGGCAAAAATGTTCAATAATCTTTCATTAATCATCAAAAATTTGCACTACTCCTAATCTATTGCAATCGAACACAAAAAGTCGATGATTGGTCAACGAATGTCTTAATATACAATCATCCTCTGCTATTCCAGATGAACTTGGCAATGTGTAAAGTGATTGATTATTTACTAACGTCGCACTTTGAAACAATACGATGGTTATTGGCAACGGATGTCGCAATTTTGAGCCATGATCAAGTGACGAGGATAACACCTGAGCTGGCACCTCACTCTCTGACAATGAGTGGAAGTAACAGGAACTAACATAGACTAAGTAAACATCGGAAACCAATTTCTTTCAATGCCGAGGCGCGTTGTAGTAGTTATTACCACCCATGCTGCACAATCCTGATTTCTTTGTGTTTTCAGTCAAATGAAGCTATCTTTGCTGTATTTTTTTGTCATTTGTGCAATAAATTTGGCTTTGATATCTCTTGTCCTTTACGAATGTCTAGCACAGTGTATATATAATCCATTAAAATTAGCTTTTAAAAAAGTTTTTTATTCAATAAAGCAGTTAACTATCACTGAAAAAGAAGGAAACAACTCATTATCGATTAAAATGCTATTTGCTTTCAAATGAGTCAACTCTTAATTCTTAGGTGATTTTTATCAATTCTAAGATTACCTAATGAATTTTATTTCTTTTTATACCCCAGCTGTAATATAGTTTTAGTAGAATAAAATGAAAAACAGGGAGATAAAATATAATGGTATAAGCATATAAAGATTTTTTTTTTGACTTTCTATTAACTGGATCGGGCTCTTACGGCCCCATTTCTTAAAGCATTAAATTTCCTAGATTTTGAGAACGATATCACAATATAAGGTAAGGAAACAAGTGAATTTTTTTACAAGGAATTTTTTAACCCAAGAAAATAGTGGCACAAGAAAGCAGTTCTCATAAGTAATATAGAATTTATAGTAAAATAGCATATCAAATGAAGTGACATTTTGCTTAGATGCGGTATATCTGAAAGCTGCTTGCATTCAGTAAGCGATAAAAACCTAAAATTAGTATAAACTCGGAAATTTATAATCAATTTATTTTTTTCCGATATCATTTTTTCAAAGAAACCAACTTTAAGAAAAATGAAGCAGCTAGACGCATTTTACATTTACCTAAAAGTCATATGAATTTAATTCAAATGTAGTTTCACATCCGCTTTTTCCGAAACAAAAACTTTTATGAAAAATAATAAGTGCAAAGAAACTAATCTCAAAAATATAAAAAATACATATATAATTGAATGAAAAGGAGTTCTCATAACTATTCACAGTTAAGAAATATAATATTTTTTAAAAAAATATTAGCTGCAATCTTGGGTATATAAAGAGTGAAAACTATAGTAAATATAAAGTTTTTTACGCTCTTTCTCAAAAGCTTCTAATTGCTATCTGTGTTGAGACAAACCTGGAACTTCTTTGATTAACAGAATGGTGCTAAATAAAATTATCTGCATTTATAATGTTTGTTTCACAGTATGAAATTCTCTAACATACTAACGGTGTCATTTTGTTTCCAAACTAAAAGAGCTCATATTCAGCAAAACCTAACAAATTAATTAATATTGCAAAAGAAAAAAATGCACCTAAGAACCTAGTCCACTTAATGAATAAAGTCAAATTACTTTTAAACGTGTTCTAATTACAGTGAAAGTATTATTTTATAGACTCCTTGTAATTTTCATTAAATAATTTTATTATTGTCTTTTTTTTTCAGGTTTGTTTCAGTGTATATAGAATGAGTTAAGAAAATGACTCGTTCTAAACTCTATTTTTAGCTTTTTCTTTTAAATTTTTCATAATACACAATAATTAATAAATTCTTTTCGCCCTATTGAAACCTTTTTTATCTTGATTTTCCTATTTGCCTGTTTTTACTTTTACATTACATTTAAGATTAAGAACGTTTTAGTCCAATTATTTAAAAAAAAATACCGAATTAAAATAAATTAAATGGAAATAGGAACGACTTACACAAAAACTTTATGAACTAATACACCTAACATAATTTAGAAAATATCGGTAGTTGTGTGTGTGTGTTTCTAAAATTTAAAAGAAAAGCATTACGGAATTGCAAAGAAGAAATATGTACGAAAACCTTTTTTAAAATAATTAATAACTTACCGAATATAAGTAAAAATAATTTTCATACCTTAAAAACTTTATTTCCTTCAGAGTATCACAAAAGTTAGCATATTACACTGCTTTTCGAAACAAAACAAAGAGTACATTTATAATTAGAGTAGTATCATTATTTCTTTTCTAAAAGCCCCTTCATTTTTTAAAAAATAAAATAAAATCCATAGCTCTTACAGGAACTCTCAAGATGCAATGCGGTTTCAATCTTATTCTTGAAGAAATTATTCAATTTCTATTGCTTTCAGGAACAAGAGAGCAAATTTGGAATCTCTGAATACATTTTAATCAATATATTGTAACTTTCATTAATAACGTAGTTCATCTGTGTGTATAAAAATGTCAACACATCCCCCGATCTACACGGAGTGAGTGAGTGAATATTAACGTCCCACTGTTCAGCTACACGAGGGCTTTTGGGGACGGTCCGCGTAATTTTGAACCATGGTCAAGTGACACGGACGACACCTGAGCTGACACCCCCTCTCCTAACTACCACACCACACCAACGGGAGGACGTTTGAGCTCTCGACAGATTTTACGTGCATCTCCCCTACACGGCGGGTTTTCAGTGGTACTGGGATCGAACTCAGGACAGGCTAGCCACGAACCGATGCCTAGACCACTTGGCTACCGCGACCACCCCGTTTTACACGAAAGATAGGTTCCTCAGAAAATTGTGTAAATCAAAAACGAAATAAATTGTGTATAATTTAGTCATTTATTTCGACGTAAAATTAGTTTGTAACTGTATTGGTTTCTATTGGAAACCGCTTTTGAGTGGCGTCTTCTAGTCATCATTAATGCTTTTTCGAAACTTTCAATTGCAACATCTCTTACGTTTGAAATTGTGAATTCATACTCGTTGAAGATCCAGCTGCTACATTTTTTTATATAATTGAGTCTTCATTTTCTTAATATACTTATTGTAAAAAAAAATCATGAAAAAAAATTAGCAAAAAACCTGTTACTCTTTCCCAGTTATGAAGATGATCAAAACTTTATTGTTAATATATTTCGCTTACTTAAAGACATTACTTTTCACTTAAAAAATATATATAGGCATGGTAAAACTCTTCAAATTTTAATAAAATTATAAAAATGCTTCAAAAACTAATTATTTATCACTAATCAGTAAAAATGAAGTAAAAAAATTCAAGAACAGAAAAACATAGTGTACACCAAGGTGTCAAACTCACGGCCCACAACGAACATTTTTGCAACTCGGCTAATATATCGGTTAACACATAATAAAATATAAAAAAAAAAATTCTCCCGAAATAGGAAAGATAGTAGCAGAGAAGAGATGTCAAAGTGTCTCAAGACGTAAACATTAAATTTTTCTTGTTCTTTTACATATGTGTTTATTATAATGTATTGTTCGAAGTAAACTTATGTTTCTATGATTTTTTTGCGGCCCACCTAAATTTAAATCTTGTTTGTTTGGCCCAAGTTAGCCTTTGAGTTTGACACCCTTGGTGTACACCTTTCTGTTGCTAAAAAAATGAATGCACTAAATCACATGAAAACAAATTTAATAATACATACAAAATAGAGAACTCCATTTTTAGATTATAAATAACGGGATTAAAAAAAAAATCACTAGAAATATAAGTGTGCTACCAAGGGAACAAAATTAAAAATGACGGCATAATTTTTTTAATTCGCATACATTAAAAACCATATAAAAGAGAAATCGTGTAACAAAACACCACGTAAATAGGGGGATATGCATAATTTTAAAAGTTGCTTACTTTTAAATTATAATCTTAACGCATTTTATTATTATTATTATTATTATTATTTTTTTTTTTTTGCAGTAACTAAAAAATCAGGAAAAGAAATGGTCTAGTTAAAGCAAAAAAAATTAAATTGCATTAAACTTAAAGTATATATTAAAATTAAACTAAAAATTAAGTTAATTTGAAATTGTATTACGAATTATGCAAAATCATAAATAATTACATTTTGCATCAAGTGTTACATCATACCAAGTTTGCAATAACTTTTAAACTGAAAAGATTTTACGAGTTGTAAGTTATAAATTATTTAACAAACCCTGAAACAATAATGTCACTTAACTGATGATTAAAGGAAAGTCTGAAAGCGTACATCAAGATCTAGCAATTTCATGAGCTTTAATTAAGTGAAATGTTCGCTTTCGTAAACATTTAATAAAAATTATTTATGTTTTCCTTATTTTGTAAAATTATTAGAAAGTTATGCGATGAAATCATTTCACAAATAACATTGTGTGTCGCACACAAATATTTAGTTTCACTTATTATCTTATAGATTAAAATTTTGAGAAATGTTTTTATCGTGGTACAACAAATTCAAAATTCTCTATATTTTATTTTGAAAAAATTTATATAAATATTCCATACTCTTGAACAGTTTATATTATAACACATGCAATAAAATAATAGCAGAATTTTCGGAGTAAAAATCAATATGTACCTCAATTTAAAAAGTTTTTAATTTGTTTGACTTATAACACTTTTCTTGAAATTTTTCTTTCTTTTTTAATCAACATCATTAAAAATTAAGTAAAGTAATAGAGAAAATTAATTATATATTTATATACTTTTCCTAATAATAACTAACAGTTTTACCTTTCACCGTAGCTGTTATTTTATCCAAATTTGGTGCGTTGATTCTGACCATACTTGAATTAAGTCTGAATCTTCCAGTCTCGAGCTGACTCAAAAGGAATATTTTCGTATCTCTCACAATTGCTTTACTTGAACAAATATCAACATTGCCGAAACCTTCAACTAGAAGCGATTCTCCAGGACTAAGATGATCACCCTTCACAACCCTCTTCACTAGAACTTCACCACTATATAGATTATTTTGGCCACTATACAGTCGCTTGACAGTACCAGTAAGTACAACATCTGCCATATTTTCTCTTACTTTTAATCTCTCTTCCGGACATTCTCTAAAACGCCTCCGTCTTGCTTCAACACCACTGAATTGAAAAAGAAATGCGCCCAATACTAAAAAATATAATTTATTTGAATGCATCTCGTACCGATATATCGCGCTGTTTACATTATCATTCGCGCTACTTTGTGATGAAGCATCAAAGGGGCGTTATAAGGGAACGTTTTCTATTCGGCGACTGATTGGAATCAAGTTCACAGTGAAAAATGTGGGTCGAAAACATCATAGCACTGGTTCCACCTACGATGGTTTAGGTAAACTCGTCAGTAGCCTCAAGGTTCTCCGTTTATGGTTACGAAGATTTTCGAATCATTTGTTAAACACCTGCTGCGAGTTTGTTGATTAACTTTGCATAAAATGAATACTGAATTAATGTACACTGATTTATTGGCGAAAAATAAAAGCGCAACTTATAGTAGGGATTTTTTTTAAGGCTTAAAGAATGTAGTTAAAATTCAAGAGATGGAAAACCCGAGCAAATAATTTTAAAGAAAAAATACAGTTTGTGCTCTTATGAGAATGAATACCAAGGGAACATTTCTCTACAGAAATAAATAAAAAAGAACGCAATTATATAACGATATATTATATTAAACAGGTTTAAATATTGTGTGTGACAAAAATTAAAACGAAACAAAAGAGTTTTACCTAATTAAACCGTACTAAATATTCAAAATCCTTTTTAATTAACTTATTGCATTTCATCTGCAAGCTTCCCAAATCAAAATTTGGTTTTATTTAAAATAAATGTTTTAAGAGTAGATAATTTTATAATCTTTGTTTTAATAAGCAGACTAATGTTTAGTCGATTTATCAAATACAAAAATTGCCAATACTCTCGTACTCAAGCTCACAAATACAAAAAACAACATTTTTAACAGCACTTTAAAAAAAAACTATAACAAAGATTTCATGAAAATAAAATGTGAATCTTCAGTGCAAAATTTCAATATTTTTATGTAAATATGTAATAAATATTTCTTTTTTCCCCCATTAGTTTCATTAATGTAACGAAAAGAAATTCATTGCGGAGCTAAAGAAATAAAAGGAAATTACTAAATGATACTCTCAATATAATACAGTCTAAAAAAGAAATATACAGGGTGTCCAGCCTTAATGTGACCCAATAGCTAATTCCCAAACCGTTCGGTTTAGATATGTACTTCCAATTTAAAAAATGTTTTTAAAAAGGTAAAGAATGTTTTTACGTGCTTTTCGAACCAAGCAACCTATTTAGAAAAACACTACAAAAATTTAATTTTTATACGGCCCCAGGTCCTATCACTTATATTTAGGAAAAGATACAGTACACAAAAACAAAGTAAACACAAAAAGTTTCATTTTATTACGATAAAAACTGGCCGAGTTACGGAACTTTGAAAATCGTATGTTTCCTCAATTTTCCCGGCTATTTTCAAGAAGCTAGTAAGGGGCCGTCTCCAAAAGGAAATTAATTGGAACTCTGCCAGGAAACTTTCGCTCTTGCACGTCACTCTTATGTAAATCGTTTTTAAATTTAAAAGCACATGTTAATAATACAATAATTGAGTACTTAAGAAATAAAATTTATCCTGTGTGTGTACGTGTAAAACATAGAAAAAATAAAATATTTTGGACATTTCAAAAACAGTTCCAAAAAATATACTTATATGCTGCGGCTTCAGTCTGATTTGCTGCGGTACTGATCATGGCGATTATTAAAAATCTGTTGTGTAGTCGCTAGCAATTGCATACAGCCGTATTCTAATATTATGAATTCTAGTACGGGAGAACGAGATGTATACAAATGAAGAATACTGCGAAATGGTACTGTTGTATGGGCAGTGTAATCGAAATAAGAGAGAGGCGGCAAGACTTTATGTAATTAAATTTCCGAGTCGAAGACATCCATCTTATTGTATAATATCCCATGCTGTTCAACGCTTGTATAAAACCGGGAGTTGTCATAGACGTATTCCTTTGTCTCGTGCCACACCTTCAAGCTTGCGGATACCCTCTGAGGATGTTCTAGGATATGCCCTGGCCCATCCTGAAAGTAGTGTCCGGGATATTAGCAAGGCTTGTTCCTACACAAAATTGACGGTGTGGAACATATTACATACGTACGGTGCATATCTTTATCGTCCTGTCCTGGCGCAGGAACCGGAGCCAGGAGCGTCGTTTTGATTTTTGCAATTTCGTGTTAAATATACTGGATGAAAATCCAGATTTTTTTAATGAAGTTTTGTGGTCGGATGAATGCCAGTTCTCGAGGCAAGGCACTATTAATAAGCAGAATACGCATTATTGGTCCCTCGAAAACCCACATCTAATACGACCGAATCGCCACCAAGTGCGTTGGTCGGTGAATGTGTGGTGCGGAATATGGAAGAGCACCTTAATTGGCCCAATGTATTTCGATGGACCTTTAACATCAGAATCAAACACGAAAATTTTATCTGCACCATTAGCTGATTTTTTAGAAGATGGTTTCATTACAGGATTTGTCACGCATATGGTACCAGCATGATGGTGCACCCGCACACAAATCTGCGCAAACATGTGCATTTTTGGCTCAGACATTTGACACTCGAATAATCGGCTATGGAGGCCAACAGGAGTGGCCCGCGAGATCACCCGACCTAAGTCCTCTGGATTTCTTTCTCTGGAGCTTCTTAAAAAGCAAAGTGTACGAACGTGAATCCACGAGCAAATCCGATTTACTCAATCGAATCAGCATGTCATGCAGGTCTGTGACACCAACTATGTTGTAAAAGCTACAGGCGGAGTTTGTGACGCGGGTTCGATACTGCATTTCTGCGGAAGGCAGTCATTTTGAACATTATTTAAGTTAATTTGGTCATTCTGATATATTAAAGCTCCTTATTCATGATTGGCGCATCATTCCACATTATGCTAGAATTTGAACGGCAAATCCTGTATTCTTTTGCTACTATTTGTTAAAATAAGCTGTTTTAATCTTTTCGGTACAAGTTGTATTTCTTTAATTTAACTTTTATTGTTTGCCATACAGCAATACAAATTGTCAATATATGATGTTTACTACGATGTTTCAATAATACTATGATGTTTTCTTTTGCTCTTTCTGTAGATAGTGAATTACTGCTCTCTAAACTCAATGTATATGCGATCCCCTTTTCTGAGCAATTCAGATGCTTCAATTGAATGTAGGGATAACTCGGTCAGTTTTTATCGTAATAAAATGAAATTTTTTGTGTTTACTTTGTTTTTGTGTACTGCATCTTTTCCTAAATATAAGTGATAAGACCTGGGGAACGTATAAAAATTTAATTTTTGTAATTTTTTTCTAGATTGGTTTTTTGGTTCGAAAACCACGTAAAAACATTATTTACCTTTTGTAAAACATTTTTCAAATTGGAAGTGTGTATCTAAACCGAACGGTTCGGAAGTTAGTTATTGGGTCACATTAAAAGGCTGGACACCCTGTAGCTATATTAATCTTCAACTTTAAGATGAACACAGAATAGGATATTTCACTTTTATTTTAAGTCTTAAATGAAGTATATTTGAAAGAAAAATAATTTTTGAATAGCACTTACAATTGAAGTAAAATATTTTGGTACATATATATAGATATATTATAGTATTTCATTTGTGGATCAGAGCAAAAGAAGGGTAATTGAGTCCTGATTTTGGCACCGATGACCGAGAGAAATTATTCAGGATGGGGCGCATTAATTCAAGTAGGATTTCCATCGTATTTACTATAGTTTGAACTAATGGAATCGGTCCCTAACTAAGGTGAAGTGGCGCGTTTTATCCTGATGGGACATAACCCGGGACCTTTGGGTCTGAAGCCGAGTAACTTAACCACTACACCAAAATGATCACCATGGTGCGGAGGTTGTTACTGGTTTATGTAGATTATATCGCAACAAAGGCGACCACAACTTTTGGTTAGTTTCAATCTAATATTTAGCTACACTAACATTATGTTCCAAGAATGAATGTACATATATTAAAAGAAAATTAAAAGAAATACGTAAATTTATAATATACATGAAATACGCTAGTATGCAGAACTTAAGCAACTTTTCAGATTGGGCTGTGATTCCGAAAAAAATCAACTGGGTGAAATGAAATTGACATTAGAAGCACAATGAAGCTCATAAAGGTTGATGAAAGCATAGTGGCCAAAAAATGAATAGTACGCAACATACATTACGGAACAAAGCAGCAAAAAATTTTATTGACAGAATGGCGTAAGAACAAAACATTGTCTGGCCATGTGGACGAAAACAAACCAAAGTCCCTTAGTAAACCCCTAAATGCTATGTTGCGTGACACCGTCTTTTCATACTCAATGTCAAATGATACAACATTTCTGAGGGAAGAGTTGCCATTCTTCAAGAAGTACCTATTTTAGCTGTCTGGTGTTCTCCAGAGGACACGCTCTTGCTGCCAGGCGCATACCAAAGACATACTACACAAATTAGATGGGATTAATCAGGGGAGCACGCTAGCCAAACCATTACGCAGACATCCTTACTTTCTAGAAGCTCCTAAACAGCAGAGGTCCTGTGTACACGAAAAAAGTCTGGACCAATGTCACCTCGGCAGAGACGCACGCATAACTTCACCGCAGTAACGATCTCCGATAAGTGAGCCGCTATTCGAAAATATTTTCTGTTTGTCTTTTAACATATTACCTCCCCACACATGCACTCCAGGACTCACTCCAACTGTCTCCTTCCTTGATGTTACTGAGATGAAGCCTATCCCTATCTCCTTCCCCGCATCAGCTGGAGCTGAGAATCGTTGCTCAGACTGAAACGATTTTCATCAGTAAACAAAATGTGACTTCATTGATGAGATGTCCACTCTGTGTTCTTTGATACCATTGTAAACAGTGCCGCCGATGAGTTGATGTTAATGGTACGCAGCGTTTGGGACGACGGGAGAATAGACTACCTTTATGCAGACGTCTGGCCACAGTAAACCGCGATACCTGTCGTCCGGTTGCGGTGCGCAGCTGCAGAGCAATGTTACCCGACGTCTGGCTCATGTCTCTTTTCGCCTGCAGAACGATATACCGGTTATCACTTGCCGTTGTTTTCCTCGTCGGACCAATGTCAACCCTTTTTTACAACTGTACCTGTCATTTGGTATGTCCATCTTCAATCTTGCGATCATCCTATCACACGTAAAGGCATCCTGATGGTTTCTTGTATTCTTTATTTACGTACGATTTTAGTTTTACAAGCAGCAAATTTGTCCTTTAAGTTACCTTGGCACTGAGCGCATGCATTCTACGCGGTAATGTGCCGTGACGTCTCCTCTGATGTTTTAGTGTTGATTTTTTGCTTATGTACCAACTCTTTATTGAGCTGCCTTTTCACTGTACTGGTCGCAAAGGCCCTTTTCAATTATGTTATGTTTTGCTCGCTATAGTGTATTTCAAGCCACATGAAATTGAGCGAAGCTATACGGCAGATGCTTCTAAATAAATTATAATGCTTTGGAAATACAAAAGCATACAAATTTAAGATATCCAAATAGTTAAAAAAAGTGGTTAAAAAAAGAGATAAATTTATCATTTCTTGTTTCAATTACATTTAGTCTAGAATACGAAATTGACTATATAAAATTTAGAAAATGAATGTATTTTTTGTTCTCTTCCAATGCCTTATAAGTCTCTGAAGCGGTAAAATTACTTTTTTCCCTTTTCAATGCATATTGAAAGCATCATAATCACATATAATTTTTTTTTTAAATATTGCTGAAATGATGAGATTGAATATGAAAGATTCTGTGAATATAGTATTTTTTCATCTAAAAATAAAATTCCTGAAATCGCAATCAAGATGAAAAGGAATATATATATACACTGGTGTCCAAAAGTTAAGCATAATTGATAATTATGTGAATAAAGAAGGAACTGTAAATCAGAATGGCGGGAAACGTGATATGCGAGTGTAAAATGGTTATAAAATAAGGAAGCAAATCAAAAGAATGATAATAATTAATTTTATTATCCAAAGTAGCAGTTTGAAAGAAAACTGAGCATAGCAAGGACTCACACTTTAAAGAAAAAATGAAAGAAAACACATAAAATACTGATGCTGCAGTTTAATACGGCGTGTGGTCACCTCTGACAGCCAGGCACGCTGCACAGCGATTTACCATACTTGCTAAGAGATGATGAATGAGTTGTGGGCTCAAACAGTTCCAAGCTTCTTGGAGAGCTCTCTTCAGTTCTGTAACGGAGCTTGGTGGGTGCGAAAGGGCTGCAATTTGTCTCCCGAGCATATCCCATACATGCTCGATAGGATTTAAATCAGGGGAGTTCGCAGGCCGCGACATGCGCTGGATGTTTTCCGTTTCAAGGAAGTCATCAATCAGCACCGCTCGGTGACATGGCGCATTAGCATCCATGAATATGAAGTCAGGACCGACAGCACCTCGAAACAAGCGAACATAAGGCTCAAGAACTTCGTCTCTGTATCTTTGAGCAGTCACTGACCTCGTGTCAAGGAAATGGAGGTGTGTGCGGCCGTCCATCATGATGCCTGCCCATACCATTACTCCCCTTGATGGAAAATGATGTCTTTCCGTTATGTTTCTTGGTTCAAAACATGTTCATCGTTCTCTCCATATCGTTACCCGCCGAGATTCACTACTCAGACTAAACCGGGACTCGTCACTGAACATCACATTGGCCCACTCTCCAATGTTGATGTTTCAAACTCCAGTTCAAACGAGCGTGTTTATGCGCAGACGTGAGGGGAATGCAAACTGCTGGTATTCTGGCATACAGGCCAGCATGATTGAGTCTCCTGTAAACAGTTTGTCTAGAAATTAGTATTCCTGCGGCGACTGTGAGCGCCGAACCCAGTGCTCTGGCAGAACTGCCCCTCTGACATCGAGCACTTAGTAGTATATGTTTGCACGATTTTAAAACAGTGTCCATTAAAACACCGCACGATATGAAAACAGTGTCCATTAAAACACCGCATGATCAAATCGCCGGCAAAAACAGTTGGAACAGTGTCCATTAAAACAATTTCCAGTAAAACACCGCACGATATGAAAACAGTGTCCATTAAAACACCGCATGATCAAATCGCGACAAAAACAGTTGAAGGGGAAACAATTCACACCAAAACACCACCACTGCACGTCTTAAAGAATGAAAGCACTGCAGTGAAAACGGGTTTACTCTGCAAAGCAGAGAGAGGAAACGTGACGAGTTAGTCGAAAGAAAATTAGTAAAGCTTTGTCCGCATTTCCAAGGCCGCCATGAGGCATGCGGATCTGACCTTCGTTTTTTTTATATATAACCACTTAACAGTTTTTATTCTGTCATTTGATATCCAAAATTAGTACATTCTTACTTGTACTTTTGTTTTTCGATTGATTTTATTACAGCATGGTCGAATTAAGGCTCTTGCACCATAAACGAAACTCAAATTCAAATTAATGACAAAAGGAATTTTTAATGAAAATTGTTTTTTTTTTTACAAATTTGCATTGTGACTTTATTTAGATGGTAATGAACAATAAACATTTCTAAGTAAAGAAAACCGTTAAGTGGTTAACAAAGGTTGTCACAGAACCAGAAGCAAAAAACGATTTGCATATGATTCGTCCTAATCCTCTCAAAATGAAAAAAGCAAGAAAAGCAAGCAAACACAAAGCAGAAACTAACTGATTAGTGTTTACGTCTTTCATGTCTTTGATTTCACAAGAAATTAAACCGAGTTGTATTGGCAGCTGACTTGAATATACAAAAACACATTTTAAAAACTAAGAGCATAGTAGAAGTTGAATATACAAAAACACATTTTAAAAACGAAGAACATAGTAAAAGTTGAATATACAAAAACACATTTTAAAAACTAAGAGCATATTAAAAGTTGAATATACAAAACACATTCAATAAAAAAAGCAGCCACAAAGCAAAGCATAGGAGTAGGGAGATAATTTGTAGAAACATATACACAAATTGAGTTAAAACCAACCCTTTCTACAATACAGAAAACAATATTAAATATCTTTGTGACCATAAGACAATGTATGCATGCCATCTTCGCAAACAAATTTTTTATCGTAATAGGCAGTAACAGACACTTTATTTTGAACAACAGTTTCCAAAGTATGTTTTTTTGAAAGAATGCAAAAGATCATTGTGTGTGTATTTCCGTAAGTTAGAAAAAATTTAAACGCACACACTTTTTAAAAGTTAAGCCGACTTGGGAACAATTCTAATGTATACACAAATCAGGAGAAGTTTGGATATCTCCCTACTCCAACGTAAATTTATTACATAGATTTCAGATGTTCCTGAATGTGTGTTATCCCTTCTAGAAGAACAGGGATTTGATCAACATGTACCGAATAGGGAGTTGCTATTTTACTCGACAGGCCGCCGCTCTCCTTTGATAAGTCTACGTTAAATTTTCTTTTTTTGGCACAAGAGGAATCAAAGCTTTCTAGAAAATTTTAAAAATGAAGACTAATGAAGCAATACAGAAAAAAGCTCTCAACGAAATGTATCTAAGCGGAAAAGGGAAAAATACAAATTCCACTCACCATTTTCCCATTGTTGTTGTAAGAAGAACGGATTTATCCAAAAAGAACTTCAGAAATCAAGAAGAAGGCGGTAAGAAGACGCGGACTGATCCAAAAAAAATGTAGCACGTTAGGAACAGACTAGACAAAGGTTGAAAGCCAGATTGACATTTTATACTCGAAATGAAGGACAAATTTTTAAAGATGCAGTTTTTACAAATCTGATTATTCAAAAACAACTCTTATGTAAGACAGGAAAATAGCAGAGGGGGGTCTGCGCATTTAATCTTCAAGGTTGAAATGAAAGAAAAACATATCTAGCAGGAAATCTTGCATAACAGCATTGCAACATGCATAATGAAGACATGACTCGAAAGTAAACGAACACAGTTTATGCAGGAAAATAATTTTTTATTCAAGGGGTTATATCAATATTATTACATAGAGTGTTACAATCATTTTTATGCTTACAATATATAACAGTTATCAGTGCAAATATTCGTAGGCAGTGCATTCGTTACAGAACAATATTTTTATGTAGAGTAACAATAAGTTTTCTTGCGTATAATACAATACATAGAACTAATATTCACTTTGCACATTTAGTTACCGTCTTTGAGTCATGCTCAGTTTCATATTATGCTGTGCAATCAAATACTTGTCTGTAGACTGAAGGATTGTGCAGCTCGCACACAATAGCAGAATTGTTCAAAATCTTAAAATAGGCTATTTTCATTTTACAGTCAGAATCCGTTGTGTCCATGGAATAGGATGTGGCAGCTTGTACACAGGAGATCATATTGTCATACAGAGAATCGGTGAAACAATGGATCACATAAGCGTCAGAGGGGCTGGCGCGCTTTAGGTACATGAAACCATATCTTGGTTTGGGAGTCATTTCTTTTTGGTTAATTACTAAAAGCAGTAATGAGAGTTCTGCAGCTTGTGTTGCCTCCTTTTATACATTCTGTATCAGCAGCGACCCCTCCTCCCTCCATACATGTTGTAATTAGAATGCAAAAGATGAGAAAAATGTTGAAAACGTGTTCAAGCACGTTTATGTTGGTAACAGTTTTCTTGCGTATAATACAATACATAGAACTAATATTCACTTTGTTACAGAATATTCATTTTGCACATTTAGTTACTGTCTTTGAGTCATGATGTTGGTTCACCCTGTTTGCTCCAACTAACTAATTATTAACTAATAATTAACAATTAATAAATTAAGCTCTTAACTAACAATTACAGGAGTTTTTTTATTTTAATAATTAAGCTCTTAACTAACAATTGCACAGTTACAGGATGTTTTTAATTTTAATAATTAATTTTAACAACAAGTAATAAATAAATTAATAATAATAAATCAATTAATACTAATTAATTATAAATTTATGTATAAATTTTAACAACAATTATTTAAGGAATTACCTTTACCATTGATTAATTAATTAATTTATTGATAACTAATTTATTGATAATTAATGAAATAAGCTCTTAATTAACAATTGCACAGTTACAGGAATTTTTTTATTTTAATGCATGCTTTTCAACCATTTAATTGTTAAATTGCCTGCCATATACTTGGGTAGGATTTAAATACCCACTGCCGCCAGGGAAAGAGTTAACAATGAAAGTTCTTGATTAATTAAGATTTATCTTTTGATGGAAATGAATTTTATTTTTACAACACAATGAATTGCACATAAAATAGAAAGAATTTATTAAAATACATAATTGATACAATATATGAAATTGAAACATTGTTCAAAGATATGATTATTTAGTAGCATTTCAAACATACAAAGTAATAAATATTTAAAAAAATTATTGCCTAAAATATTCATTCAAAATAAAATTAAAAATTTATCATATGTAAACCAAACAAATATTTCCTCCATACAAATTAAACAAATAAATAATGAATAACAGTAAAAAAAACTGGTTATCCTAACAATACTATTGAAACAGATTTTTAAGAACAGCAAAAAGGAAACTTTAAAATGAATCTTCAAAAATAACAATTAAATCATGCAATATTTTCATAATTACCAAATGTTTTTACATAATAGAATGAGTTTAGGGCCTCAAACTTTAATACAAAAGAACTTTGCATACAAAGAATAAATGAATGTGTCTCAGCCCATTTACTACCCAGCATGATATTTCAAAATGCAAAAATATGCATATAAAGTAAAAACAGCAACAATGAAGCACAGGATCAGTTTTCTTGACATTCCACAAACCTTTCTGGCTATGAAAATTTATAAAAAAGAACAATAGACTATACGAAATAACAAAACAAAGCAAAGCACGAGAGTTTTGTATTTGTTAGGAGGGAAACACATGAAATTATACATCATGTGATCATGAAGTCACATCAATTTAGTCCATTGTTAAGATGGGAGCATATAATGAAAATAATTATGTGGCCTTTAGGTTGTACCACTGGAATCATTCTTCATAAAGATGCACAAGTATAACTTCTTACAGAGCTAACTTCACAGCAGGAATTTCTGCACCGGATTCAAAGGATACATCTGCAAGAGAAATCATCCACTGATAACTGGTCCACTCCAACGATACATGATTTGAAACTTGGAATCGTTAACATCAAAACTTGGAATCGTACCTCTGGCACAGAGATCAAATTAAGTAGATTAAAAAAAAATTTAAATGCCAGAATGATTGAACTTGAAATCTAAATGGATTAATTGAACTTTTTTATATTCATTTTTCTTATTTTTTCTTTTTGAAAATTTGTACAACACTATCATCATTTGAACCTCTTACTAGTAATTTTATGTTTTGATTATTATTTAAAATGAAAAGGTGAGAGGAGTTTGAAAATGCATTATGACTATTGTTTATTTACTTATCTTTCAAATGGCAACACTAGCTATAAAAAATTACATTTCATTTTCCTATTATTATTTCATTTATATTATTTCTTTTTTCTATGAGTGACAACACATTGCATATTACTCTTTCATTATAAGTGAATGGGAATTAAATATATTGTTCTAATTATACTAAAAAGAGATATTTGAATACAGATTTCAGTAATCATTCAAAAGATTATTTTATCTCTTTAACTGAAATTACTAGCATCCACAGTTAATACAAAATTTTTAACTAAAACTCTTTCTACTCATTAGAAGTATGGACAAAAAGTAATATGGTGTCCATGCAATTATTTTGGAAAGCTAATAAAATTAGATTTTCTTTTGAAGCTTAAACATCATGGATAAACAACATATGTCTTGTTCAGGAATGCATGTTATGTTGAAAACAAACTTCGAATGTAGGACAGTGGGAATATTTAAATGCACAGCAGAGTATTATACTGATTCAACCCATAAAAATGATGTCTGCTAACTTTTTATCTGAGCCCTAAGCAAAAGAGAAGAGAAATAATCTATTCAGGTTCAAAATTGTCACATTAGTGTGGGGTGGACGCCTGCCGAGAGGGGTTCCAACTCGTTGTTCCATTCACAGGATTGTTGTTAAAAATATCAGTTGTGTTACCAATAATACAAAGTGTTGCTTCTCCATGCAAAGTTAATAAGAACACTCCACCAAAAATATTCCTGATAATATTTCAAGGAAAATGATGCATAAATATACATATTTAGAATGATATTTATAATGACATAAGATTTCAATGCAATTTTTTCTCTTTAGGAGATATTTCTAACCATTAAGGGATTCTAATTATTTCAAGCAGCTTTTATTTTTCTTCTACAACTTTTCACAGTTAGTATACACAGCACAAACCATAGTAGAATGATATCAATGAATTTGAAAATAATAATAGCAAGGATTTTTTAATTTAAATCAAAATATACCAAAAAAAGAAACTAGAATAAAGAGGATGGGAAAAGAGAAATAGTATAGAAGGGAACTTAAAACATCAATTAAAAATTATTATCCAACATAATGGATTATGTATAATTCCACAATTTAAGCTACATTTCACAGATTTTAATGAGGGAAAGGTATTTAAGTCACTTAAATTTTTTTAAAATTTAATTACTTTTTTCATGATTTAATTAACAGCCTCTTTTATTTGAATGAACAGCAGAAACAAGAAAAAAAAAATTCAATGCAAAAATAGTCAAGTTCATTTAAACATATAATGTAATAATCTATCAAAAAAAAAAAAGAATTATAATCAAATATTTAAATTTTTTATTTAGATTAGATATACCTCAAAACATCTCAAATTGAAGGAAATATTTTTACACAGATTTATTATTTACTTGCAATGTCTTGTAAATGCAGAAGCTTATAAATTTCAGAGAAATCAAAATGTTGGAAACTACAATGAAAACTAGAGATAATTTGGCTTGTTCTTTAATTACATTTAACATAGTACAGATTAAATCTAACTGCAAGAATTTAGGCAAATAACTACTCCATTACCTGGTCAAGCTCCTAATGTGGTAATATTACTTTTTTAAACCAGTAGGCATTTTCAAGACAATTTAATTAAGTAAAAAAATACTTCAAAACACAAATGACATTTCACCGATTCACTGAATTTGAAATTTTTAAACACATAGCATTACAATGTTTTCACCTCTAAAGAAAATCCCCGAAAGAGCAATAAAAAATATAGGTAGGGAAGGGTGAAAAGTTAAAAATTAATTAAAGTTTCAAATAAGAATTTTTGTTGAATAAAAACCTATGTATAACTTGACAGTTTAAGAGACAGTTAATAAATTTTACTATCGATTTTTTTATACTTCAAAAGGGTTTGCCAAAAGCATATTAGTATAGAAAAAATTAGTTATTAAAAATTCTTGATAGAAATTTAAAATTTAATATGCAATTCATCATTTCATTAGCAAAATTTTAATTCAAGTGAATTAAAGGACCATCACATTCCCTGCCCGGATAAACTGAATTTTTATAATACTAAACCAAACCACATTTCTTATCCTAGTAGTTAAACATATCAATTATAGAGTGAAGAACTTCCGACAAAAGGCTTCTAGCTGACATTCCCTGCAGAGATATTTATGCAGTTTCCAATTTTTAAGGGGGCAGAGGAAAGACACTGAGTGACATTAATCAATTAATGTAACAAATTGGCCCCATTTTGGAAAAAAGAAAATTGGTGTAGTTGAAAAATGAGTAAAAAGTCTGTGCCTGCTCTGTGAAAAAAAAACAGAGGAAGAGGGTATTCAACACTTGGAACAATAATTTTTTTTTTAAATATTTGTTTGCATCAGAAGTCATTGAAAGCAAAAGCAAGTCAAAACAATTAAAATATTTTTATGTTTAAAATTATAATAGCACTTGTGGCTAAAGAGTTGTCATTCAGCAGACCTTAACAGAAAACAATTGTATGGTGAAATTTCTAAACAGTACAAGAATTATAAAAGTTTAACCAACAAACACGAATATTAATTAATATATACTTAAAAAACCTGAAATAATTGTTTAATTAACGATATAAAGTTTACAAAATGCACATTTACCACATTTGAATTTTAATGCACCCAGATTAGTATTGAGTAATAGACCTTTTAAGAAGCTAAGGAAAGTTTAATAAAAATCATTTTAGTATATTCAAATACCGATAAAGTCACTTTAAGAATCCCCCTGAAAATAAAAATTATAAGCATTTAAAAAACTACATTATATATGCTGTTTCAAGTAAAGTGCCAAGCTATGTGAATACATGAATATCTCCATATAAATTTTATTTATATCATCATTATATTATGACATGCAAATAAAAAAGGAACATCATATACGTAGAATTCCTTCAAAAGACCGTTTATACTACACCTTTTTTTCATTAATGAATGTTACCTTGAGAATATATTTCCAATAATAGACAATGGAAATATTTAATTGCAGCAGTTTCGCTTGGGCTCAAACTTTTACCAAAGATGCCAATTAATTAGTAATTCCAAACCCCCAACCAAAAAAAGAACAACCTATCAAGGCTAGAAGTTTTCATGCTGTTGGTGGATTAGACACTTCCACACAAGATTGAACGTTGCTGTGGTGCGGAAATCTGTCGAGTAGAATTCACCTCCACATCTATTGTTACGAAAGAATTTTTGCTTCCTCTTTCCCAAATTCTCTACCAGATTGAAATAATTGTGATTACAGAGAAAATTACAAATTATCTTGAAGAATTAATGTAATGTGTAACACAATATAAGCAGCAATGTTAGTTTTATAATTATGAACACGAGTTCCTACATATTTCTTAGAGGTATAAAATGCTAGTGGCAAGCAGTTTTGAAAAAAAAAAAAGAAAATGACTATAATGTTTGAGTTTAAATAGGATAAAATCTCATACAGGGAGGAATATGAAAAACCTTTTTATGGTTCACTTCCATCAATGATTTAGATGCTGGGAAACTTTTTACATAGTTGAAAAAGATATTCAATTTATCATGTACTCACATTTCCATTAGCAATGCCATGCTACAGTTAAATAGTTAAGAAAGCTCTCTCATCCATAGAAATACTATTTTCAATAACCATCAGATTCTATTAACATTTGAGCTTAAAATTTAATTAAACCTATACAAAATTTAAAAATATAAAACTTGAACAATAAACAATCCATGATATTCTAAAGCGTTAAATTAATTTTTAAATTTTGTAACGTTAGAAGGTTTTTGCCTCTCTACTGAACCAACAGAGAAAAAAATGCTTGCACACAGTTATAATACATTTTTTAAAACTATTTCGGTCCAAAAATACCATAATGAAATTTTGAAAACGGTACTTATACCAGAAGAAAACATATTCCCCATTTTAATATTCCATGACATGCATATGAAAGAAGAAGTTTATCTTTCTTAAATACTATGATTCTAAGCTGAATTATTTTTGTTTATGAATGCAGAAAAGTCTAAGCAAAATCACAAGCATGTATATTTTTCTACTTAAATCCAATTTAAAAAAAAGAATGAAGTCAGGTATGGCATTAATCGTTTGGACTGAAACAAAAATTTCAATATTTGAACAAAATAACTAAGGAAAGAAAACTGGGATAGATATAAGTAAGAAATTCTTCTAAAACTGAATAGCATAGGAAATTAAAGATTTCAATTTTTAAATCAACTAAACAAATTCTGTAAAATGTTCAGACAGCATGCAAGTCTAAATTAAATAAATTCATACTATGGAAAAAAACTTACCAAATGCAAGCCATACTGATCGATTCAGTTATAAGAATGTTATCTAAAGGAAGAAAGAAAAAAAACATTAATTTCTTATCAGGGTTTATTCATGGCATTAGGATAACTTTAGGATACTGTGAAACTAATTATATAATCCTTCAAATATAAATACAGCACAATTCATGAAGAAATATAGGACGGTAAAAAGCTAACCATAAGTTCTATAATTCGCTTTTGCAAAGAACAATTTAATACACATTTTAAATGAGCACTACATTTTTAAGCTGTCTAATTTGTATGCCTTTGAGATATTATGTAAAGTTTTATGCAAGCTCTTTCATTACTTAGCATTTCTGGCTTTGGGATCACCAAAGAATAGAGAAAAATATCTGGTGTGGGAGATTATTTAAAAGGTGCAAAATGTCGAATTCTCCTGGAAAGAATTTATGAAACCCAGTTTCGAATCTGCAGGGATGAATGGTAGTGTGGCATTCAAACAGTACTGTATTTACTGTATTTTCTGCTGCAATTTTAGGGTGAAAAAAACATAATTCTCAAATGCTGGCACTTTCCTCAAAGGATGAAAGAGAAGACTCCGAAGCAGGCACAGGCCTTATTTAGTAGATGCAAAAAAATAACAGGACAATTTTAATGTTATTGGGAGGACTGCAAGTAAAAGGGAGATTGAACACAAAAAAAATAATTACAGGTCATTGGGATAGAACCGAAAAAATAACGAAATATTTTAATGGAAGAAGCAAAGTGCATGAGCTTGACGGTTCAACTGCTAGCTAACCAGAACCTGCACCAGAAAATATGTACATTTTAAAAGTGAATTACAGAACATTCTGCCCAAAAAACCTTTCAAAAGAATTTTTGCTTTTTCTTTCCCAAATTTTCTGCCATACTACAGGATTGAAACAAATGCTTAAAGAGAAAACTAAAAATTATCTTGAAGGGTTACTGTATTGCGTAACACAAAGGAAGGGGCATAGTCAGTTTTATCAATATGACCATGAGTTACTACATATTCCTTACAGGTATTAAATGCAATTGGCAGTTACTTCAGGAAAAAAAAGAATAAATCAATAGTTTTTGACGGGATAAAAGTGTGATGCAGCAGGGAAGGCGAAAAACCCTTGTATAGTTCACTTCCTTCAATATCTAGATGGTGGAAAAAATTTTATATAGCTGAAAAAGATATTTTATCTATCCAGCATTATCATTTCTAAGTACAATGCCATGTAACAGTTTAATAATTTAGGAAGCTGTCTCATCCAAGAAATACTATTTTTAACAGCAGAGATATACTATTAATAATTGAGCTTAAAATTTAATTACACCTATTCAAAATTTTAAAATATCAAACTTATACAATAAACAATCCATTACAATCTAAAGGTTTAAATTAATTTTTAAATTCCATGATGTTGGAAGGTTTTTTACTCTTTATTTAAAAATCCATTACAGAATGAAATGCTTGTGCACACAATTATAATAAATATATTTTTGAAAACTAATATGGCCTAAAAATACCACAATTAAATGATGCAGTGTACTTATAGAAGAAAACTAATAGACAGATTGGTCAAAGCTTATATTAAAATTTGAACTGAATTTTAAACAAGAGGCAGGAAAATTTAAACAATTTGCACCATTTTAGTTTTCTGTGGAATGCAGAGGTAAGGAGAAAGTTGTCCTTCTAAAACACTGAATCTCTGCTGATATATTCTTATCAATATGCATGTCCCAATGTCTGATCAAAATTTTATTCATGTATTTTTTTCATAATTTCATCCCATCACAAAGAGAATAATCACAGATATGGCATTAATAGTTTGAACTGAAACTAACATTTGGATATCTGAATACAGAAACTAATGAAAAGAAAACTGGGATATATGAAGCAAGCAATAGTTCTAAAACTGAATAGAGCATAGACAATTTCAATGTTTTCAATTTCCAAATCAACTAAGCAGATTCTGCAAAATGTTCAAACTGAATGCGAGTCCAAATAAAATAAAAGAATACTTTCAAAAAAAAAAAAAAGAAACACCAACTCACCAAATGCAACCCATACTGATTGATTTGGTTAGAGGCATGTTATCTAAAGGAAGGAGGAAAGAAGATAAACATTAGTTATCTTATTTGGGTTTATCCATGACATTAGAATAACTTCAGGATACAGTGAAACTAATTATATAATCCTTCAAATATAAATGCAGCAGAATTCATGTATAAACTTAGGACGCTAAAAAGCTATCAATAACTTCTATAATTTGTTTTTGCAAAGAGCAATTTAATACACATTTTAAATGAGCACTACATTTTCAAGCTGTCTATTTGCATTCTTTTCCAGATACTTTGTATAGTTTTATGCAAGATCTTTCATTACTCTGCATTTCTGGCTATGGGATCACAAAAGTATAGAGAAAAATTTCATGTGAGGGAGATCATTTAAAAGGTGCAAAATGTCGAATTCCGCTGGAGTGAGTTTATAAAACCCAGTTTTGAATCTGCTGGGATGAATGTTTGTGTGGCATTCAAACAATAATGTATTTACTGTATTTTTTGCTGCAATTTCAGGTGGAAATAACATAATTCTCAAATGCTGGCACTTTCCTCAAAGGTTGAAAGGGAAGACTCTGAAGCATGCACAGGCCTTATTAAGTAGATGCAAAAAATAACAGGACAATTTTAATGTTATTGGGAGGACTGCAAGTAAAAGGGAGATTGAACAAAAAAAATAATTACAGCTCATTCGGATAGAACAGAAAAAATACTGAGATATTTTAATAGAAGAAGCAAAGTGCATCAGACCGAAGGTTAAAGCTGCTAGTTATTCAGAACCTGCACGAGAAAATACGTACATTTTAAAAGTGAATTAATGAACACTCTCCCCACAAAACCTTTCGAAAGAATTTTTGCTTTCTTTTTCAGAAATTTGCTCCTATGCTATTGGATTGAAACATTTGTTTGAAAAGAAAACTAAAGATTATCTTGAAGGGTTACTGTAAAGCGTAACACAATTGAAGGAACATGGCCAGTTTTATCCCTACGACCATGAGTTACTACATATTCCTTACAGGTATAAAATGCAATTGGCTGTTACTTTAGAAAAAAAGAATATATCAATAGTTTTCGACAGGATAAAATCTGATGCAGCAGGGTAGGCGAAAAACCCTTGTATAGTTCCTTCAATTCACTTCCTTCAATATCTACATGGTGGAAAAAATTTAATATAGCTGAAAAAGATATTTAATCTATCCAGTACTCCCATTTCTACGTACAATGCCATGTTACAGTTTAATAATTAAGGTAGATGTCTCCTCCAAGAAAATACTATTTTCAACAACAATGATATAGTGTTAATAATTGAGCTTATAATTTAATTAAACCTATTCAAAATTTTAAACAAGCCATGAGAATCTAAAGGTTTAAACAGAATTTTAAATTTCATGATGTTGCAAGGTTTCTTACTCTCTACTCAAAAATCCATCACAGAATTAAATGCTTGAACACAATTATAATACAAATATTTTTGAAAACTAATATGGTCTAAAAATATCATAATCAAATTATACAGTGTACTTATAGAAGAAGAAAAGTTATAGACAGATTGAATTTTAATTTAAGCTTTAACCAAACTGAATTTTAAAAAAAAAGAGGCAGGAAAAATTAAACGATATGCACCATTTTAATTTTTTGTGGAATACAGAGGCGAGGAAAAATATACGCTTCGAAAACACTCATTCTCAGCTGATATAATCTTATTAATATGCATGTCCCAATGTCTGATCAAAATTTTATGCATGTATTTTTTTCATAATTTAATCAAATCACAAAGAGAATAATCACAGGTATGGCATTAATGGTTTGAACTTAAACAAACATTTGGATATCTGAACACAGAGACTAACGAAAAGAAAACTGGGATATATGAAGTAAGCAATTGTTCTAAAACTGAATATACTAGGCAATTTCAATGTTTTCAATTTTCAAATCAACCAAGCATATTCTGCAAAATCTTCAAACTGAATGCGAGTCCAAATAAAATAAATGAATACTTTCAAAACAAAAAAGAAACACCAACTCATGAAATGCAACCCATACTGAGTGATTCGGTTAGAGGCATGTTATCTAAAGGAAGAAGGAAAAAAGAAAAAACATTAGTTTTGTCTTATTGTGGTTTATCCACGGCATTAGGATAACTTTGATACAGTGAAACTATTTATATAATCCTTCGAATATAAATGCAGCAGAATTCATGTATAAACATAGGACGCTGAAACGCTATCCGTAAGTTCTACAATTCGTTTTTGCAAGGAATAATTTAATAAATGTTTTAAATGAGCACTACATTTTTAAGCTGTCTATTTGCATTCCTTTCCAGGTACTATGTAAAGTTTTAAACATGCTCTTTCATTACCTAACATTTCTGGTTTTGGGATCACCAAAGTATAGAGAAAGATATCTGGTGTAGGAGATTATTTAAAAGGTGCAAATTGCAAAATTCTCCTGGAAAGAATTTATAAAACCCAGTTTCAAATCTGCAGGGATGAATGGTAGTGTGGCATTCAAACAGTACTGTATTTACAGTCTTTTCTGCTACAATTTCAGGTGGAAATAACAATTCTCAAATGCTGGCACTTTCCTCAAAGGTTGAAAGGGAAGACTTGGAGGCATGCACCGGCCTTATTTAGTAGATGCAAAGAATAACAGGACAATTTTAAAGTTATTGGAAGGATTGCAATTAAAAGGGAGATTGAAGGGGAAAAAATAATTACAGCTCAGTGGGATAGAACAGAAAATATACAGAGATATTTTAATGGAAAAAGCTTTGTGCATGAGCTTGAAGGTTACCGCTGCTAATTAACCAGAACAAGAAAATATGTACATTTTAAAAGTGAGTTACAGAACATTCTCCCGACAAAACCTTTCGAAAGAATTTTTGCTTTCTCTTTCGCAATTTCTATCCTATGCTACCGGATTGAAACAATTGTTTTAAGAGAAAACTAAAAATTATCTTGAAGGGTTACTGCAATGCATAACACAAATGAAGGGGCATTGTCAGTTTTATCACTATGACCATGAGTTACTACATATTCCTTACAGGTATAAATGCAAGAGCAGTTACTTTTGAAAAAGAAAAAAAGGGTGCTAGTTTGATAGCCTGGGTCTATGTTCTTAGTTTTTGTCTACATTGGCCAAGATGCGAGATAACATTACAATACAGTTACTTTGATATTTTTAACATCTGGCAATGTGGTTGCCATGGGGATAACTTACATTAGAAATAATTTTTGGCTTTTTCTCGTGGTAATGCTATTAATTTCAGATGATTTTAATTCTATTTCTTTAACAATTTAACCATTTCTTTTTATCATTTGGGTACAAGTTCGATATACGGACTTTTTTTAAAAATCGCCAAATTTTTTTTTCGGCGACAAAAGTCGCCAAGGGAAGCTCAGGGTTGCAATTCCCCCACTTCCCCCCCCCCGCCGCGGTAATGCCCCCATCCGCTGTAGAACCCCCCCCCCTCCTTCCCCACATCCGCCGCGGCACTTAACCCCGTCTTCAATCCTGTCTAAGTTTGTCTCCCCTCCCCCGCCACCTCTGTACGAAAATGAATGGGGGGATTCCTTCTAACTTGGAAAAAAATGGGAATAGGAAGAGAGAATTCTTACATAAATATTAAACTAAAGTGATGAAAGGACAAATTTTTATAGATCTAAATGTAAGTAGTTAATGATTATACTGCATTGAACTTAAGAATAAAAATCTATTTTTGTAAGTGATTCAGAATAGTAATGAACAAATTGTTCTATTTATCATCATTATCACATTAAGCCTAGAAGAGAAACACATTAAAATTAAACATATTTAAGTAAATTAACATAAAAATTAAAGTAATAAAATAAGATAATAAGAAAACTAACTTACTTTCTGCCTAGAAGAGAAGCATATTAAAATTAAGCAAATTAACTTTAAAATCAAATTCATAAATTAAATATAAGGAGAATCTTTCTTGCTTACATTGAATAAAATAAATAGAAATAGAATTAACTTATCTTGCAGAGGAGAATCTTTCTTCCTTACATTGAATAAAATAAATAGAATTAACTTATCTTGCAGAGGAGAATCTTTCTTCCTTACATTGAATAAAATAAATAGAATTAACTTATCTTGCAGAGGAGAATCTTTCTTCCTTACATTGAATAAAGTAAATAGAAATAGAATTAACTTATCTTGCAGCACTTCATGTATAAAAAATTGTCACACAACTACCAAAGTCATCACTTGTCGGCAAGATAGATTGTGATAAAAAAATTATGATAGTAAAAAATCTTGATTAAATTCCCCTTTTACAGAATTTGGCCTAAACCCCTCTCAGCCCAGTCGATGTCCCTAACAATTTCTAAAAACTTGTTGAAACAATCCACTCCCTTCTGTTTGCATGATTTCCTAAACATATACACAGCCAAATGAAATTTAAAATCTAGTTTTCTGTTACATGTAGGGAGTGAATCTTTGACATGCTTCCAAGTGCCCTCTATAGTATTTGTGTGGCAATTTGTAATTGGATCTACAAAATTAACACTATGGTTTACCGTCAAATGATCAAATCCTTCTCGTCCTAATGTTTCATATGCCTTCCATTTGTCGGAATGAATCAAGGTTCCTGGCTCTATCCACTCCTTGATCGTGTTCACTAAAGTTGCACGAGTTCGGTTGTGCACTGCTACTAAAAATACCTTACCTGATCCTCGTTCTACACCTCCAAATACCCACTGCCCCTCCACTACACGGCCTCTATTATACTTCCTTTTTCCAAATTTAGATTCGTCAACTTCCACAATCTTACCTTCACCACCAATCTTCTCTGAGCTTGTTTCTACATAATCGAGAATAACTTCGTTTACAAATTGCCTCCAATCTGCAACGGTACCTGAAGAGAAATAAAAGTATGCTTTTATGTCTTTTGTTCTGGTTCCCATGACCAAGTGAAAAGTTAGACGAAAAATCTCATTCAATTTCAGCTTGCTACAACTGAACCACGAGCCATGACGTATAGTTTTAGCTGAGCCACATACTTTGTCGTTTCTAGAATTTCTACAAATCCATGAGTATCCATCTGAAATAGAACTTTTCTTACCAAACTTCATTGCAACATTGCACTTAGGGCACAAAAATTCTGACGAGTTTCTCTGGCAAATTCTAAAAAGAGTTCCTTATTCCTACATATTTCATACACAAAATCAAGACTTAGTACTCCCTTTTTTCCAAATGTGGCCCTTTTGCCAGAAAAAGAAACAGGAACTGTTTCTGAAAGAACTTTTTTATACTTGGGGTAAACACTGCAAATAGAAGTCATGGTTAGAGCAAACAAATTACAATATTTGGAATATAAAATAACAAGGTTTTTAAAATTTAAATTAACCTCTAAGTAAATTAGTAATAATCTAAGAAATGATAATCAAACTGATATAAGAATATGTAACCTAATGTATGTGTGTAACAAAAGTAAGTCACCTAAGCAATAATTAAATAATTTATTGGTAATTAAAAAGAAATACACACACAATATGGAATAAGAAATAAGTTAATAATAAAAAGAATTGAAATACAACCTAATAATAAAGGAATACTGAATTAAAAATAAACTTAAATAAATATAATTAATAAATATAGATAATAAATATGAATTAAATATAATTATAATAAATAATATGCAGCAAGAAATAAGAAGCAAGGTAACAGTAAAGGAATTGAAATACAACCTAACAATGAAAGAATATTCAATAATTAAAAATAAACTAATTATAATTAATTAAAAATAAACTAATTATAATTAATTAAATTAATTTATATTAAATATAATATATAATATAATAAATTATATTTATGAATATTAAGAAATAATTGGAAATAAGGCAATCCTTAAATAATTCTTGTCCGGAAATATCTATGTCTGAACAGTCGAAAATCCCAGAGGAAAAGAAGATGTTGGAGAGAATCCCATAGAAACTAAAATTTAAAATTGTTCTAGAAAGTTCTTTTCTTAAAAAAACTGCTGTGATTGGAAAAACGTCCATAAAACTAAATTATTGGTATTGATTGGAAAATCAGCCATAAAACGTAAAGCCCGCGGAACCCGGCCCGAAAACGGGGGGAATCTGGGTAGCCATGATCCGGCGCATATTCGCCCAAACGAGGCGCCAAAAAAACCGCCAAAAAAAAAGTCCGTATATCGAACTTGTGCGAAAACATTTTTATTCTTTAAATAATTCAAGTGAAAATTCTCGCCACTGGAGAAATTAAAACATTAAGTTAAAAAAAAATATAATCATCAAAATATAATATTACCAAACTTTGGTTAACTGATTCGAACCATCTTTA
Organism: Trichonephila clavata; assembly: GCA_019973975.1. Taxonomy (NCBI): domain Eukaryota; kingdom Metazoa; phylum Arthropoda; class Arachnida; order Araneae; family Nephilidae; genus Trichonephila; species Trichonephila clavata. Next base: position 146,627 of record BMAO01022728.1, read on the forward strand.
AAAAATACTGAGCAACAAACCAGTTGCACATCTCATATGTCCCCAATCGAAGAGCAAAATCACCTCGTCCGAAACCGACGATCTTCTTTCAAAACGAAAATTAGATCTTCTTTCAACTAACTAAACTAAAATTAGAATTGACGGGTCTACAGCGCGTAGCGCTTTTACCCAGTGTGAGAAGAATAGAAAATCCATGTAAGAAAAATAAAAAATCAAGTAACCCCGGCGTGGGGGGCAGAGGAATTGGCTCCGAGGTGGCCGCGCAAGGCGGACGAACCGGGGAGAAATCGGGAGGAAGCGCAAGGAAGGAAAACGATCACCTAGCAAAAAAGAGGAGGCAACCAATATGAGCGGGCGGGCAGTGACAGTTCACTAAGAGTCCGTTTCGGCGCATTAGAGCATTTGGTGTTGTAGATGTATAAAATTAGTGTTTTTTGTAGTATCTATGGAGGTTTTAGAGGCAAGGCCCACTTTGTAGTGGCATAAGCATACTTTAATTTAGGATGTGGATACGTAAATAATGTTTGTGCTTTTATTATGGGGTTATCGTGATTTTCAATGGTTCTAAAAACATTCCTGGCTAACTTAGTGATGAAACTAGATATCGGCTCCATGTGTAAATCGTAGTGTATCACGTCGTTTCTAACGTACCAAGGTGCGTTAGTCATGACGCGAAGTATTTTATTTTGAACAATTTGAATTTTTTTCATGTGGGTGGCGGCTGCAGCTCCCCAAACAGGAGCTGCATAAGTAATCACTGGGCGCAAAATTTGCTTGTAAAGTATGACTTTATTTTCTAGGGAGAGAGGAGACTTTTTCCCAACCAGGGAAATAGCCAAATGAATTCTTCCCCAGAACTTATCTGCAAGATAGACGATGTGTTTTCTGAAGGTTAGTCTACTATCTAAGTGTAAGCCCAGGTACTTTACCACCGGAGCCCACTGTATGTAGTCATCAAAAAGTGTGAGTTGGAAGGGAGGGTCGATGGCCCCCACTTCCGGAATACTATTGCTTGAGATTTGTCAACATTAATTGCAATTCTCCAGTCTGTAAGCCAATTTTCTAAAGTATCTAGGAATCTTTGTATAGTTTTTAAGGAGTAACTGAGCTGAGAACCCTGTGTTAACACCGCGGAGTCATCCGCGAACAGGCAGGTACTATCTGTGGGGTGGTGTGGAAAATCGTGAGTGTAGATGTTGTACAAACACGGGGAAAGGGTACTACCCTGGGGCGTGCCGCTTTGGCAAGCACCAAAATTTGAATAGTCATTATTTACGCGAACACGAAAGGTTCTGTTTCGTAAATAATTATGTATAATTTTAATTAAATACCCAGGGAAGTTGAGTTTAATTAATTTGTATGTGAGGCCATCATGCCACATCTTGTCGAATGCCCTCTTGTGATCTTCTTTCAACCAACCTCGGTCTCCTTAAATACTTACACGAGCCAAGTTAGTTAAATTTACATTTGCAGCCGTTGCCAACTACAAATCTCGAAACTCGCACAAAGGTCGGGTTCGAATCAGTTTATTTACTTGAGATCATGTCGCGTAGTTGGAAAAACTTAAGGACCATAAAAATTCGGATCCTAAAATAATTTTTTTTTTCAAATGTCTAACAATTTTAATTATTGCTATTAATTTTTATCGTCTATTTTCACTTTATTTTACTTTTTAAAAATGTTTTTTTAACATTCCTTTTTCAATGAAATTCGTTGAAGGAACTTGCAATTATTGGAATATTGCACGTTTGCAGTACTTTTTATTTGATATTCATTGTGATTTTTAATATACATTATGTAATTTTTGCATAATATAAGAATAGAATTATATTATTTTTGTGATAATTATATAATATTCGTTATTTGTAATTGTTTTTTTTTATATTTCTTATAATTATTAAATATGTTATTTATTTATTATGATGTTTATTCATAATTATTTTTTTTATTTATTTATAATTATTATGTTAAATGAGTATTCTTATGTACACTTCTTATTACAATATGATGAGGTTACTCTTTTTTTTATTACTGTTAATTTATATTATGTGATTATTATTTATAAAATAATTATAGTTAAATCATACTATATGAATATATAATAATTATTACTATATAATGTTATATTAATAGTATATATAATAATTACTATAAAATTATATTATAAGATTATTATATATTGCATAATAATACTATCAGTAAATATTTTTTTCGATTATATTGATATTCACTTTTTAATTAATTTTGGTTATTCTCAATCTCTTCCTACATTCTTCATTCGAAATAGATTTAACTGTATTTCAAAAGCTCTTTAAAATTATTTTCCTGATGATCGCTTACCGCTATGCCACCATCTCGGATTCAATTCCAGAGACATGAGCTGCTTAGCTTTAACATTTTCAATAACAAATGGATTGTCAACTTTATGGAAGAGTGTCAAACAAGTAACTGAAAGCCCTTGAACGAGTGTTCCACATTCATCTGGACAAATGAATGCCGGATCATCTGACAATCATATACAGTGGGTAAAAAAAGTATTGGCAATTGCTTATAATAGATCAAATTAGCTAACAAAGGAAATGCTAGACAATTTTAACTGGATATAATGAACACAGGAGGTAATAAACACACAAATCTAATGAAACTTTCATTTTAATATGTCTTTTACAGAAAATATACAACAAAAACGTATTTTTGCATGTCAAAAAGTATTGGCAAAATAATAAGTAAAATGTGAGAACAAAATCAGGATATGTTTAATACTTTGTATGCATACCTTTTGCATTTACAACAGCTTGTAATCTATTTCTCATAGAGAAAACCAAAGTCTTGGTTGTACTATTGGGAATTTTGTGCCATTCTTGCAGGAGTATACGCTTAAGTTTGTCTTTACACGAAATTTTATGTTTCCTGACTTCTACGTCCAATTTGTGCTATAAGGTCTCACTTTGATTTATGTCAGGCAATTGAGGCGGCGTCTTTAACTGGCGAGGAGAGTTATACACAGGGGTGTTTGTGGGACCCCAAAAAATCTCCTGAAACTTTTACGGACTTACTACCGACATTTTGGAGTTTCGAGAAGGGGGGGGGGAGAAATGAAAAATTACAATTATGAAGTATTGAATGACCTAATTATAAAAGTTCAATGAATTACTTTTTTTGCAAAATTAATAACCTTGCGTTTTCTGCTTTCAAAGCAAACAAAATTACCCAGATGAAAATAAATAATTCATTATTATTCCTACTTCCTTTTGAACGACGATCCCCGGAATTTCCCGGTATCGAAGTTCAAAATCCCCGGAATTCCGGGGTTTCCCCGGAGCACAAACACCCCTGTATACAGTAACCACTCCCGGGTGAGGTTCGCTGTATGCTTAGGGTCATTGTCTTGTTGAAACACAAATGATGTTCCTAAGCCAAGTTTTTGGGCATATTGCAAATTATGGCGCAATATGTCGATGTACGTACGTGTTGTCATAATACCATCAATGAAGCACAGTTTACTAATTCCGTTTGCTGCCATACAGCCCCAAACTAAGATGCTCCCTCCACCATGTTTCACAGTTGGTGTTAAATGTTGTTTTTCCAGTTGGGTGTTTGACTTTCTCCACACATATTGTCGTCCATCACTCCCAAAAATGTTAAACTTCGATTCGTCGGAAAAAATAACTGTGTTCCAAAACTCATCTGATAAATTAACATGAGATTTTGCAAAATCTAATCTCTTTCTTCTGTTTTATTCCGAAATGAAAGGTTTCTAGCTGCCCTTCCATAATAACTTTCTTCATGTAAAACATTCCGTATAGTCTGCACACTAAAAGTTTTATGCGAAGTATTAGCAACATCTTTGGCTAACTGGGGTGCACTTATTTTGGGATTCTTCTTAACCTCTTTGATAATGCTACGTTTCTCCCTTGCAGAAAATATTCCAGGCCATCCACTTCTAACCTTATTTTCTGTGGATCCTGTCTCGTTGAACTTTTTTACAACACTTCTGACAGTAAATAAACTTATGTTCAGTTGTATTCCTATAGCACGATAAGTTAAACCCTCATTTCTGAGCTGAATAATCATGTTTTTAACATTAACATCCAACTCCTTCGATTTCAAAGCCATTTTATCACAGCATTAACAAAATAACGTTTTAAAAATTTTGAAAGAGCACGGACTTTTATACTATAACAGGCTTTCTTATCAGTCTAAACACGTGACCTCAACATGACAAAAATTGCATAACAGTTAGAACTTTGCCAATACTTTTTTGACATGCAAATTTACGTTTTTGTTGTATATTTTGTGTAAAAGGCATATTAAAATGAAAGTTTCATTAGATTTGTGTGTTTATTACCTCCTGTGTTCGTTATGTCCAGTTAAAATTGTCAATCATTTCCTTTGTTAGCTAATATGATCAATTATAGACAGTTGCCAATACTTTTTTTACCCACTGTATAGAATGAAAATGGAACTGAAATTTGCAGTTAGTCTTTGGGAATACGGGCTGCTTCCAGCCCTCCATCCCATATCAGAAAGTCTTTTGTAGTTCCTAATAGGATTATGATAATCAATGTAGTGAAATTTGTTCCTTTTGTTCAATGATGACAACGCTGAGAAGCAAACACCAATCATATATATTTTAAATCAAAAATGAAATCACTGCAAAACACGTATTAAGACGCCATACCCCCCCCCCCCCAATAACAATACACAACGTAACAATAGAACCGCTCAACTCCTGCTGCCATGCGCAAAATACTAAATAGTAATTGAAAAATAGTAATACAATTTTTTTGCTAACATTGCCATCTGAAATTTAAAGTTGTAATATGTTATTAAAAATAAAAATAAATAAATAATGTACTTTCAAAATCCTCCCACCTTTTGATTATAAATTATAATCAAAACATGAAACTTTATTAGTTAAACTCAATTAAGAGGTTCAGATGATGGCAACGCTGTATAAATTTTCTGAAATTCAAATATAAAAATTAGAATATATATATATATATATGAATGTAAAAAATATTCACAACTAATCCAGCGTTTCTCAAACTGTGGAGCGCGCCCTCTCGGGGGGGGGGCGTGATAACCCTACAAGGGGGCGCGAGCATATTGAAAAGTTGAACATAAAAGATCTAAAATGGTTGCTTATTTGTTGAAAGAAAGCAAAGCAAAATACATTCTGACATAACAAAAAATAAATAAAACAAACATTTACATTCACATAATATACTTATAAATGTATCAGTAGTGCACAATGTATTTGATAATTAAATTTGTAGCAACAGGTGTTGATGGATGACGGAAACTAGATGAGCTTGGATACGTTATTTTTCTTTCAACGAAAACTTCATTGGGAGTAGTGTATTTAGTTCTATTTGTCAGAGAAATAAAATTTATGTCTATGATTTTAAGTTCATATTGGTAGTCTTTTATCCTGTTGTATCTGGCAATGAAAGAATCCGATGATGGATTTATTGAGTTGCTTCATAAACTGTAAAACCAGTGAATAGAAATGCAGCGGCATAAATGATAACGTTTATTAATTTGATTTAGATACTGTTTACATATTGACTGACAAATAACCTAGGGAAATACCGTATAATTCAGTTTTAATTATTTAATTGATTTCGCTATTCTATTTACAAAATTCTTCTTTTCTTGATATTTACTTTGAAACTCATTTGAAGTTTCTTTATCTTTCAATATCTATATGGTTTTGTTTTTCAATTTACCCGCGCGAAGAACGGGTATACTAGTTAGTGTAATATAAGAACGGAGTGAGCTACGGAATAAAGATGTTTAATATTTTCACCTTCTGATATGGATATCATTTTATTTTATTTAGAATATATTTAATCATATTTAAAAATAAATAACAATATAAACCATAATTAAAACCATAAATTATCAATAGATAACATTTACATTGATATAATGTAAAAAATGTATCAGTAGTGCGCAATGCGTTTGATAATTAAATTATCCAACTGAATTAAAAACAAGTTTATAATAATCACTAGAAACTCCGTGGGCTTGTCATTTTCAAAATTTAATACTTATCTTGATAATTTTTACGGAAGTCGCATTGTAGCTTTAGCTTCAATGTACATTATTATTGCATCCAATACATCGTTATTGTATGGGAGGGGGCGCGATGTAAATTATCAGAGGGTGATATCTCTAACGGATATATCCTTTGAATCGGGCGCAGAAATTCCTGCTGTGTACTCTAACAAGTCGTCCGTCTTTACCAGGTATGATCTCAGTGATGCGACCGAAAATCCATATATATATATAATTCTCTTTTTATTATCTGATCGCATCATAACAATTTCACCTACAGAAACTGTAAAGTTTCTTAATTTTTTATTTTTTCCTTGAATGAGGGCACCTAGATACTCGGATCTGAAACGATTTCTTAAATCTTTAAGCATTGCTTATCTGTACTTGAGTCTCTCGCAAAAATAATTTTCCTAGACAGCATCTAAATGACTGAGATTGCATTAATGGACATCTTGCGTAAATATCGACGGAGAAATTGGTTTTATAGCTTTATTTTCCCAAAATGTAAGCCAGAGGTCTTGAGTTGATTACCTGCTCGCAATCTGTCAAAACTGTTGCCATTTCCTCATAATTAAGGCATGCATGTCCTAACACCCTTTTCAAAAAAGACCTTTTAAAATTCTAATTAATCTCTCCCACCATCCGACCCACCAAGCAGAAGTTGAGGGGTTAAATTTCTATTCAATAGAGTTGATAGCTCCAGATTTTTGAATCTGACTACAGTATAGTTGTTTTAAATAATTGGCTGCTCCAAAAAAATTGGTACCACAGTGACACATCTTTCTCTGCGAGCAACAAATCTTCAAAATGCCATTAAAAAAACATCCGCCAATGCAGCAATAACAAGTTCGAAATCAACTGCTCTGAACACTGCGCAAGTAAAAATTAAAACCCAGCTTTTTTGCTTTCTTTACGAAATAGAGGTCCAGCCATATCAACTCCAGCTATCTAAAACACCACAGCATCTTTTACTCTATTTTCTGGCAGGGAAGTAATTATTATTTCTAAGTTCTTTGAAGTATATCTTTTACATAAAAAGCAGTTGGCTACCATATGTTTAACTATTTTTCTTCCGTTTAGAGAATCCAATACTTTTCTCTAAGGACATTCAATAAATTCTGGACTCCAGCATGACAGTTCTTAACGCGAGCATTGTAGATTAAAAGTTTTACCACTTCATGCTTCGGTGGAAGAGCAATAGGTCTAAGAAATTCTTTACTGTCTTTACGATAAATAATTTTAGTTTTCAAGCGAATGATGTCATGATCGTCTTTAAACCTTTGTAGAGATTTCAATCTTTTTTCTTCTTCTGAGAGAAAATATTCATTCTGAATCATAAGTAAAACCCTTCGTTTCTGCTTCCTGAAATTCTGTGACTGTTAATTCATCAGGCTTCTTCCCAGTTACACTTTTGCAGTTGTGCTTGAAACGAAGAATCCATGCAACAAGACGAATAATTCTATCATAGTTGGAAAAATATCTATAGTACCAGTTTTCAACGCCACCTGTTTCATTATTTGTTAATACAAAACTTGTCTCAGACCTTTCCTTTTCAATCTCTTCTTCATTCCAATCATGCTGTGAGGAAGCCATAATTTTTTGAAATATGTTGCAATTAGCATATCAATTGATGTAACGGCATGTAAATTGTAGCTGTAGATATTTTGCCCAGAGTAGAGGTCTTCAACCCGTGGTCCGCTGAAGGCATTTTAGTGACTCCTTATTTTATTTGAGGCAATTTACAGAAAAATTGTCTTTCCATCTTTTTGTAAGAAAACAAAACATTTTTCCTGTTATTCTTGATACTTAAAACATTTCGTTGGCATCCATTTGAGATAAAAGTTTCTAAAAATGATGAATTTTTTTAAAAGTTTGACTGTATCTGTAAAAACAAAAAAATTTGCTATGTATTAAATTTCAGCAATTTCTGGAAAAAGAGTAGACTCATCTCTAACAGGTTTGTAAAGTATTTTAATTCGACTCCCAATTAATTTTTTAAAAACCGATATACATATATGTATGTGCGTGTGTTTGTGTAGTATACGTTGGAGCTGTGACGAGCGAATCGATCGTGTGACGGAGAGAATACTATCGGGAGATCTTCAGAATCTAACCACGCAGTTAATAGAGTTCCCCTTGACGCGCTAGAGAAGAGCCTCACCGACAAGCTTAATAAAGTGTGATAGATAAAAGGAACAAATAAGGCCAGACTTGTAATGCTCGATTTTGTTGGAGTTCACACTCCTCCGTGTTTAGGTTTCTATATTTGGTTCTTAATAAATTATTGGCTACTTTCAAACTAATTACAATAAAAAAGGGATAGACTTAATGGACAGATTATAGACTTGAGTGCCTCCAAAAAAAATAGAGCATTACACGTCTGGCCTTAAGGGTTCCTGTTATCTGACAGTATCAACTTAAAAAGAGAAACTTCGAACCCATGAGTGGGAGATGCATCCGGACTTTGGCCGGCTCACGCAAGAGTCGTGTTTTTGTGCGTGCTGACCCTTAGAACCAACTGTAGTCCTGTAAAACACAAACCTCCCTTTTTCATATAAATCTTCTGGCTACACCTTATTTTTTTGGTAGACTTGTGGCCAGCTGATCTTTGAGAATTAATTGATGTGGCCCTCAGGCGTGAAAGGTGAAGACCCCTAGCCTAGAGTTTACATGTTACAAAATTTCAAAGTGAAATTAATTTGAAAGGGAAAAAAGCTTGTCGCTTTCAACTGTTTCATTTAATAAACCATTTTTATTGCTATTAGCTACTTTTTAATTATTAAATTTGAAAAATATTTAATAATTTTTCATGATGCATAAAATAAAGAGTATTACTATAATTATTTATATATATATATATATGTAATAATCCCAGTAATATAATCCTTTTAAACATATTTTAATTATCTGTTCCATCCCTTCAGGACCCACATTTTAGTAATAAATTAGCCAGCCGCCTAACGCAGTGCTTCTCAAACTTTGACCATTGGCGATCCAATTTTCAATTATAATTTTTATCGCACCCCCCTTGTATAACAATAATGTATTGAATGTAATGATAATGCACTTTGTTGCTAAAGCTACAATACGATCTTAATTATAAACCATACAAATTTACAAGATAAGTATTAAATTTTGTATGTGTTACTTTTTAGTAATATGTATTTTAAGCAAATTACTTTCAAGCAATAGGTTTATTTCATGTTATTTTTCCTTTCTCAAATTTTTAAATTGGAACAGATTGCGAAATGATATTCCTTTGAAGAGAGATATTTATTTCTTCCATCATCTATTTCTAAAAGTACAAATGTTATTTGAAAAATAATCTATTCTATGTTGCTCCCTATCATATCCATCACATTTGACATTCTCGCGAACGTCTACGTGAGTCTGGACAACATCTCGGACTTCTGCACATAACTCTTGTAAAAATACTGTACCTTATACAATTCCAATCAGTCTTAGTCTAGTCGATACTTCTATAGCTACCGAACTATCTTGTACAGAAAATTTTATAATTTGCGCGTTAGTTGTAATTCACGGTATCAAGTATTTTCAGTAGTAGATTAAAACAAATCATGGATAAATTTTTAAGTCGTAAGCGAACATTTGTAAGCAATCAAGTAAATTTTTATAAATGTATTTTTCAAAATTTTATTTCATTTATTTTATGAATTGTTATGTTTGCAAAAACTCCGTAAAACTTTATAGCTATATAGGCAGTGGATTTATGCAAAGTGTACCTAAACGTAAAAATATGCCTTGAAAATTAAAAAAAAATAGTTATTGATTAATTATTGCTCATACGAATTGATTTGTAATTTAGAATGAATTTTTTTTTACATTAACAGGTACATAAATATACAGATAATTCAACGAAAAAAATTTTACTTTCGTTGTTTTTAATTTAAGTGAGTGAGAATCATTTAAATGTTGTGCTAAAAAAAGTTCATTTTTCCTTGTCACTCACTTTGACGTCCCAATTATCTCAAAAATGTTTTAGCCCGGCAGCAAACGCGCATTCCATACTAACGTTAAAAATCGCGCGGGGTGACGGAGTCATCCCAATCCTTTTTTTTTTTATAATTATTTTTATTGTACACGATAAAAGTCATAATTCCAGTAAAAAATTTAAGAGAAAATATATGTACTTACCTACTTTTAAGGACTATCAATTTTTCTTTGATAATTTGAGAAAAAATCCAATAAAACTGAACTAAAATGTTTCGAATGTCCGTGACCTTAATAAGGGATACAAATCGTATAGACACTTTTCGCTAACGTTAAAGGAATGTTATTTATCCGCGTCACTTGACCATAGTTCAAAATTACGCGGTCCGTCGCCAAAAGCCCTCGTGTAGCTGTGAACAGTGCGACGTTAATATTCACTCAGTCACTCACTCACAGGAATGTTATTTGCAAGCAAAACTGTCATATTTTATTCACGTTATTGCAGTCCTTCTATCCTTTGCTGATCGACAAATATCCTGTTAAACCTTTCCTTGCTTGTATCTTTTTGTCAGGGCGAAGATTGTCTTGCGGTACACTTGTGGCTTCATAATTTTCTTGAGGGAGTTCTTTAAGCAGTAATTGAAAATTTTCATTTCGTTTCAAGTTTATCGCTTTTTTCAAATTTACTTTTAATGTCATGACTATTATGTATTATTTCAGCAGGTTTTTCCCTTGCTTGATCAGTTTCAACTTCCGTCAATAGAGATCACAGTTGCCCATTTCTTTTTTTATATTCTGCTCATTTACATTTATAAGCGATAATAAGTCGTACAACACACCAATCAAAACCACCAAATTGTTCATAGGGAAAAAGGTGGCCTGTTCATAGAAATTATTTTGGAACAAAAGTGGTCGCGCGGGGAACTCGGTAAAAACAAGTACCTTAATATTGTAAAAAAACGTTCACCACTCCCAAAAAAAAGAGGGAGAAATGTGACAAATGCATATTAGTTCCCATTAAGACTATCATATAGGAGGATACTGTCAAAAGGCCATTGGTAACAAATAAAACAGTTTTCCCAGAATTAACGATTTCATAAGCCTGGGGTGACTCTGCGTCTCACGCGACCGCTTCCGGGTTAGAATTGTATTTATGCAATAGAAAAATATGGCTGTCAGTTCTAAAAAAGAATAGTGTGAAATGTTTTTATTACGATTTATATGTTTCAGAATACTCAAATAAATCCTTGACCAAATATATAATCCTTCAAAACGTTCTCTGTGCTTTTCCAAAAATCATAAAACTCTTTTACATGGTAAAAAGCGCTACAGAAATACATTATTTACAACTTCCCTAAGAGAAAAAGGGATATTCGAAGGTCAAACAGATGATCAGCAAATATATTCTGCCTCTTTGGTGAAAAGTGAATTTTAAGTCTTACTTTTCTTTCTACAGCTCATATATAGTATTCCAATAATAATAACAGTGAGGTTTATACCTTCTAAGAATTTTTCTCTGGGTCTGGGTTTTATCACTGAAAGAGTAGTATATTTTAGGGTTAAAACAAAAACGTAATAAAGAAAATCTCTCATCGTGAGATTGAAGCAAATGAAACAAATTGTTTTTTTTAAAATTCGGTTATAGATCAAAGATATAGTTAATGATCATTTTGAAGCGGAAGGTAATATCGCCAGATGATATAAATAAATTATATCAGTGTAAATGTGTGCTTTTTTTTATTATGTCAAAAAATATTTTATTTTATTTCATTCCAGTAAATTAATTTTATTAAACCTTAATTTTCCATATGCTCGCTCCCCCCTTGTAGGGTTATCGCACCTCCCTAGGGGGGCGCGCCCCACAGTTTGAGAAACGCTGGCCTAACGAGAATATTTTAAACTACATCTAGCTACCCACTCAGATCATGTGATTTGAGCCGCCTATAAAAACTGAGATTCCTGGAGACCGACACGCTCTCTTTCTCTTCTGTTTTGTGTTTCAATATGTAGCCGGCTGCAGCTTGGTTTGTGTTGTGTGTGTATGTTTCTTTGTGATTCCGTCTATCTGTTGTGTGTCTTCATGGTCAGTGTACAACAAACAAGAATAACTAATATCAAGACTGCCTCCTCAATAATATTGATAATGCAACATCAACCATCAAAAATAGTAATTATATTAAGAAATACCTTTCAACGGCCACGTCTATTTCATATGTATATATATCAAAATTTCTCTACAAGAGAGAGATGAATAAATATGATCAAAACTTAAGAGAATTGAAATTGCAAGATAACCAGACAATAGAATTTAAAAGGAAATATGAAAAATTAAAATAATAGAGTTAAATATAAAAATATAAAAGAATGGATGCAACAGTATTATAAACATTGCTGACTTAGGACAGCTTATATATAAAATTTATATAAAAGTTGGATTGAACATGTTTTGTGGCCAGCCAACCTTCCCCCTTTTTGTTAATAATACTGAGCAAAAACTTATCGAAAATAATGGATAGAAAATCTAAATCAGTTATGAGAAAAAGGTAACTTACCTAAAAATTGCGTTCAAAAATGCAGAGTCCACGCTAAATCTGAGTACAATAAAGAAGTTATTGCCAGATTATATATATATACAGTGGCGGATTAAGCGGGTGTCGGACCTGGCGGCCACCAGGGGCCCCAAGCTTGATGAGTGCAAAGGCCAGCGATTCACCTACCACGCCACCTTGGAACAAGAAATGAAAAGAAAACAAAGATACAATGAAAACCCCGCTAGAAATTTATCGAGATGCAAGAGAAATCCTAATATAGTAAAACTTTTGAAAATATTTTAACAATACCATATCGAATGCATCAGGTGAATGATATTTTTTTAGTTTCAAAGCGTGTTAAAAATAATTTAAGAAGTACTGTGGGAGAAAAGACAAATTGAACAACATGGTCATATTATATACAGAATAAAATGTTTTGGACACAATAGATATGGTAAAAAAATAATTGATGAATTTGCTAAAGTGAAATCAAACTGTATAGCAAAACTGCAAGCTCTTCAATAAGGTTTTTAATTTTTTTTATATATAGTAAAGATTTTTCTTTAGCCGATGAGTTTTGTTATAGCAATACATTTTATTTTGAGGGTTTAAGGTAAGCGACTCTTTTCACTTTTATAGTTTTTCGACTCTTAAGCCCATGGGCCTCAAACCTTTTACCGCCAGGGGCCTCCAACTACCTTAATCCGCATCTGTATATATATATATGTAATGACTTCTAACTCTCTTTAAATTTACCCCGCTAAATTATTCCCTAGTTCTGTACACAAGACCGTTATAATCTTAATCTAATTGCTCGCGCACATTTGCATCCAATCACGACTCCTGTTACAAAAGAGTCGTACGACCTTCACCGCCAGTTTAAAACTCGGAGTAGACAGTTACGCGCTCTTCTCTCTTGCCATCATGTAGTGTGTTGCAGCTAGTGTTTGTGTGTATTGTGTTGTCCTTGCTTAAATGTTTCAAGATGTATAATAAACAAGATTAACCTCAAGACTCCTTCTTCAATAATAATGCAACATCAATCTATTATTAAGAAATTTATTTCAACGGCCAACAGCGACTATTTCATATATATATGTGGGAATTTCCACTTAGACGGCACTCTAGAGGGCGCTGGCGACGCGAGCCACCAGCGAGCGAACTAACCAGAGAGAGATTAGCGAGCGAGCGATCTCGACGCGAAGGTCAGAGAGAGCCAACGCTGCTGCTAAGAAAATCAACGGGAACAGACTGGCCGAGTAGGGACCAGCTCTAATCCGAGACTAGAAGTGGTGTGACGAGAAGGTCACCCATGCTTCACCTGAATCTACGTGTATTACCGTTGTGAACTGTGATAAAAGAGACTGAAGTTCGCGAGCAGGCGTTCCCGTCGTCGATAGATCCTGGAACTCTGTTAGAAATTAGCTACTTGTCTTGAATTAATTATTGCTAAGTTTTGAATAAATTAGTAGAAAGAAAAAAGCTTTAGCCCCTTGTTGTCTCCCACAAATTATGGGGGCTTGACCGGGATAAGGATTTAGAAAAAGTTTAGAACGAGTGAACAAAAGAAGCGTCCGTGGAGGAGACGCGCCGCCATTTTTTAGAAGCTTTGCTCAACCTGTGCAGAGGTTGAATTTGTGAACTAGTGAATTAACACCTGCGAAGAGGTGTCATTTTAGCTTTTTTTTCCGTCTAACGAAAAACCTGCGAAGAGTTAGTGTTTTTCATCAGTGTTCATCTGTGTAGAGGTGAATCAGTGTTTTTCATCAGTGTTCATCTGTGTAGAGGTGAATCAGTGTTTTTCATCAATTATTGGATTAGTGGATACATCGTTCGTGCGAACAACAAGGGAGCTAGAAAAAAAAAGGTAGGATCTTTCCATATTTTTTCTAAAATGTGTAAAAACGCTCTTAAAGAGGATCTCATAAGAGTTGTAGAGGAGCTAGATGGTACTGTGGAGAGTACGGACACCGTAGCTAAACTAAAGACTAAAATTGAAAAGAGTAGTACATTTGAAAGTGATGGAGATTTCGTTAAAACTTTAATTAAAAACTAGATGAGAGGGTATCGCGAAACGAAAGACAGGCAACTTTAGAAAATCAGAAAATTGATCTCGCAAAACTACAGTTAGCACAGTTAGAAAAAGAAGTCGAACTTCAGACGACTAAAAATAAAGCATTTAGTTTAAATCCTGCAGCTAAAACCGAAGAGAAACAATTCGAAACAGACATAGAAAATATGATCAAAAGCATTAAAACTTTATCTCTTCCTGTTCCCACCAGATCTGAAAACTTTAATCTGTTCTTCCAATCATTAGAACGCGCATTTTTAACCAAGAAAATTAATGACGAATATAAATCTGAAATTTTAATAAATCTTCTGGGCGAAAGAGCTCATAATGTCTTATTGTATATTAAAAAGGAGGAATTAAATGACTATGAGAAACTCAAATCAATAGTACTCAGAGAATTCCAAGTAACCCCTCGCGAGTGTTTAAACTCCTTTAAAAATGCTGTAAAATCATCAGGCGAGACATACATCCAATTTGCTGCAAGATTGACGGCAAACTTCCAATATTATTGTTCATTAAGAAAAGTTAATTCCTTTGAATCTCTATGTGATCTTATAATTTCTGATAAATTATTTGAAACTTTAAATAAGGAAACCGCAACTCATATTGGCATTCGAGAAGCGGAAGATTGGTTTAGGCCTATTGATTTAGCTAAAGAGTGCGATATTTATATTTCATCTAGAAGCGGATCGCGTAAGGAAACTCCTATTGCTTGTGTTTATACCGAAGACCCCTTTGAAAATAGATCACGAAACTATAAACCAAAGAGTAGAGATAACTATCCCCAAAATCTTGAAAGACAAAATAAAAATTGCTATATATGCGGTGATTCATCTCATTACGCAAGAGATTGTCAGAAGCGTTTTAAGCCTAAAGAATCTCTTACCTATAACAGAAAAAACGCGAACAGTTTGAAAGTTAAGAGTGAAAAACCGCAAAAAAGCGATGAGTTCGCGCAACAGCTCCAATATGTAAACATTTTTGTAGAAAACCAGCCCGTAACAGCTTTGATTGATTCAGGTTGCCAGATCCCAGTTTTAAATTCCTCGCTAATTAGTTCGAACAAACCCTCCGAAGGAAATATAACATTGACCACATGTTTTGGCGAAATGCGTATCGTGGAAGTTGCGCCAATAAACATTTCTCTTAATCAGCACTCTCCCAGTTTAAGTGTTCGAACGGCGATATCACCGACCTTGACCGAAGAATTTATTATACATCCCAGTATATATACTGAAATAAAGAAAATAAGTCACGCGAAGAGCGATGTTTTGAATGAAAGAGAATCCTCTTTAGGTGTTTATTCTATTTTTTCTGTTGCAAATGTGATTGAAAATTCTAGTTATGATTTGTCACATGTTAAAAACTTTAATATTAGAAATGATTTGACTTCTCTTATTAAGAATTATAAACCTAATAAAATTAAGAGTACTAAATTAAAAATGAGTATTATATTGAAAGATGATATTCCTGTGTGTCAGAGAGCCAGACGTTTATCTTATTCTGAGAAATTGCAGGTAAACGATCAAATTGACGAGTGGTTACGACAGGGCATTATAAATGAAAGCTGTTCTGATTATTGTTCAACTATAGTATTGTGTAAGAAAAAGGATGGTAATTTAAGAATCTGCATTGATTATCACAAAATTAATTCTAAAACTGACAAAGATCGGTATCCTTTACCCTTAATAGAAGAAGTTCTAGATCAGTTGCAGTCGGGAAATTTCTTCTCAACTATTGACTTAAAAAACAGATTCTTTCACGTTTAAATGGAAGAAAGCAGTAAAAAATTTACTTCATTCGTCAAACATAATGGGCAATATGAATTTAATAAAGTTCCATTTGGTCTTTGTAATAGTCCGAGTGTTTTTCAAAGATTTATCAATCACGTTTTCCGTGACCTTCTTAAAGAAGGAGTTGTCATAATCTACATGGATGATATTATTATCCCTTCTTCGGATGAACTTGACGGGTTAAACCGTTTAACCAGAGTGTTAAAAACTGCATCTGAATATGGATTAGAATTAAATTTAAAAAAATGTAATTTCCTCAAGTCAAAGATTGAATTCTTGGGACACATAATTGAAAAAGGTACAATTAAACCTTCTTTGGACAAAACCAAAGCAGTTCAGAATTTTCCAGAACCTAAAAACGTGAAACAGGTTCAAAGCTTCCTTGGACTGTCAGGTTACTTTCGGAAGTTTATCCAAAATTATTCCATAATAGCCATACCTCTTAGTGACTTACTACGAGATAATGCTGTGTTTCATTTCGGACCTGAACAGCAATTAGCATTTCAAACTTTACGACAAAAACTTTCTGAAAATCCGGTGCTTCATATTTTCAAACAAGGTGCAAAACTTGAATTGCATACTGATGCCAGTAAATTTGGTTATGGTGCGATTCTGTTACAACAATCAGACGATAGTAAATTTCACCCCGTACACTATTTTAGCAAGAAAACCACTCCCCAAGAGGAAAAATATTCAAGTTATGAACCTGAAGTTTTGGCTATAATCGAATCTCTTAAGAAATTTAGGAACTATCTCGTTAGCAACAAATTTAAAATTGTAACTGATTGTTCGGCATTCCAAAAAACTATGAGTAAAAAACAATTAACTCCTAAAATTGCTAGATGGGCCTTATTTTTAGAAGACTTCAATTATGAAATTATTCAGCGTTCAGGCAAACAAATGGGACATGTAGATTGTTTAAGCTGTTATCCTGTAATGACCATAACATATGATGAAATAACCACTAAACTTGCAAATTGTCAGGAACCTGATGAGTATATTAGAACCATTAAGCAGCTGTTGCATGAACGCAAAACTACTGAATTCATCATAAAGAATAATATTTTATTTAAACTTAGTGAAGATCAAGAACTGTTAGTTGTACCAGAGATGATGCAAGTAGATGTGGTGAAGCAAGCTCATTCGTTTGGACATTTTGCTGTAGCAAAGACAGAAGACTTGGTGAAAAGAGACTATTATTTTCCGAATATGAGGAAGTGTGTGGAAAATGTACTGACAAACTGTGTAGAATGCATATTAGTCAATAAGAAGAGAGGAAAGGGAGAAGGGTTTTTACACCCTATTCCAAAAGAAGATCTGCCATTGTCAACATATCACGTAGACTTCATTGGACCATTGCCAACAACCAATAAAAATTATAATCACATATTCACTGTGATTGATGCATTCACAAAATTTACTTGGTTATATCCAACCAAAAGTACAACAGCTCAAGAAGCCATTGAAAGACTAAAGTTACAACAAAAAACTTTTGGGAATCCTTCACGTATAATTAATGACAAAGGAGGAGCATTTAGATCTAAGGAATTCGAAGACTACTGTGCTGAGGAGAAGATTAGTAATATTCAAATAACCACGGGAGTACCAAGGGGGAACGGACAAGTCGAAAGAATACATGGAGTACTGATTCCAGTGTTGACGAAGATGTCCATTCAAGACCCAACTAAGTGGTTCAAGCATGTCGATTCACTACAACGTGTGCTGAACAGTGTGCCTTCACGCAGTACAAAGTACTCACCATTTGAATTACTAATACGAATCAAGATGAAGAATCCTGAAGACGTCATGATAAGAAATTTTCTTGAAGAAGAGAGTCAAAATCAACTATTTCAACACATCGTGAAAATCTTAGAAGAGAAGCAAAGCAAAACATTTTGAAGATACAAGAGGAAAACAGGAGAACTTACAACCGAAAGCGGAAAAAAGCTCACCAGTATAAGCAAGGAGAGTTGGTAGCAATCATGAGGACTCAGTTTGGAAACAAATTGAAACTACGACCAAAGTATTTTGGACCCTACCAAGTGACTGGAGTAAAACTCCATGACCGATATGATGTTACTAAAATTGGAGACCATGAGGGGCCAAATGTAACGTCCGCATCAGCAGACCAGATGAAGCCTTGGTCTGAGCATTAATGAAGAAGAACGAACTTGTATAAAATATTTGTGTAACTGTGTACTAATCTATGTTTTTGTTTTTTTAGTTTGTATATTTCAGATCCTTAGTGCGTGAGCAGTGAGGACACTGCCTGTAGGATGCCCGAGAAGATGTGGGAATTTCCACATAGACGGCACTCTAGAGGGCGCTGGCGACGCGAGCCACCAGCGAGCGAACTAACCAGAGAGAGATTAGCGAGCGAGCGATCTCGACGCGAAGGTCAGAGAGAGCCAACGCTGCTGCTAAGAAAAGCAACGGGAACCGACTGGCCGAGTAGGGACCAGCTCTAATCCGAGACTAGAAGTGGTGTGACGAGAAGGTCACCCATGCTTCACCTGAATCTACGTGTATTACACGGAGAAAAAAGAAATACTCAAAAATGACTACATGGACTTACTCAGTTTCAAATGAGTTTGTTTATATCAGATTTGAACGCATGCCTTTACAAATATGAGACATTACATATACTCAAAATTTCAAAAAATGGTTAATTAACACTATCAAACAAATTAAAAAGATATTCAGGATTAAAAAAGTTTTTTAATATACTGGCTACATATTTTAAAGATTGGGGTTCAACAACAAATTTAGTTCTCATAAATCTTCCGAACTATTTTTCATTTCTACCACGCTACCCGCGGACGAACACATGAGTACTAGATTGTTTTGATTTTGTAAGGCTTTTATAGGAATTTAGCGTAAAAATGGTAAGGTAATGGTAATTTAAGAGGTATGTGGCTACGTTTGGAGCATTTTATTGAAACATAAATTTTCAACTAAAAAAACACTTTTTTCTTTAAAAAGGGTGTGCATAGAACTAGGAATTAAGGTTCAAGTGTAGTATAGATACTTGGCGATGTAAAATTTTTTTGGTGACCAAAATCGATCGCCAAGCTACTTCACTTAGCGATAAGTTTCCCGAAGCCAGAATGAATTCGTTATCTAACCAATAATATCTATATAAAAATCGAAAGGGCCCTCTCCCCTATACTACACTTGAGTCAGGAATTAAAATACAATTCCACAAAATTTTAAATTATTTTGGATAGATTGGGAATTTTTAGTTAAAAATTGCAGTTACAGTAAACCTTGTATTGAAAATTCTAATTAATATATTCAAATAATATTAAAACTGCACACAAATAACATCATTATCTGTGCCTAAAGCGATAAGATTTACATTATTTTTTTGAAATTGGTCAATTTTTTAAAAAAAAAAGCATGTTTTTTCTCACAAATTGTATGTGCAATAAATGCATAAATACATACACAGAGATTATAGTCTATAATACAAATAAAATAAAATAAAAGTTTTCTTAAAATGTTAATTCAATGTCTTAAAAGAAATCCATTTGTGAACTTTACCGTGAAGCCAAAAAACATAGTTTCTCAGACAATGCTTTTAAAGATTTAAATACAATATGAAAAATGTTCTACTAGTTGTACATTTCTTAAACTCACCATATTTATAGCTCAAACTCTTTAGCTTCATGTTTAACTAATTTTCAACCCTTTTGCTGTTTTCTGGAGAGTTTTATAGATTATAAAAATTGTCGAGTTTAGTAAAATTTTCATGAAAAATTGCAATTAGGATCTTTTACACAAAATTCTAATGAATGTATTCAAATAATATTTATACAGTACATAAATAATGGAACATCTTTATATATTAGGAATTAAAAGATATGTATTACTTTTAAAAAAATTTATGCAAAAACTCGATTTTTTAAAAAAATTAATGATATTTTTTACATTTAAATGCAATGAAGTACATAAATACAGTGAACCCCAAAAGTGTTCGTACACTTGCAGTTTCCTATAAAATTTAATGATTTCGACTAATAAAAATTAATGTATAGAAATTGTAATTTTTTTATGATATCTGCAACTTGTTCTTAATGGAATGGCATAATTATTTTTTAAAAATAGCATAACTATTATTTTTAAAAATTAATAATCAAAAAGCTCCTGAAAAATTACGCCACTAAAATCTTAGAACACTTAACAAAAATCTCAACATAGCTTTAAATATTGTATTTCTTTCTTAATTTAGAACTTAGTAGGATATCTTTTAGTGTCCACAACAACTTTTGGACATCTTGATATAGATTTAATGAGTTTTTGTAATTTCTGCATCGATTTACCTCCATGCTTCTGTGATTATTATTTTTACTTCCCATTATGTGTTTATGTCATGTTTTTTTATTTTAAATCTAGTTCTCCCCAAATATGCTCTGCTGGCTAAATAAATTGATTGAGGAGGTGTTATCACAAAATTTTCGGGCAGTTATAAAGACACCAGCGGTGTACATTGAGAGCAGTACGCTCGGCTTCATTATCCTGTTAAATATGAAGTCGTGTTCAATATCAAATTTTGGACAGACAATTTAAAATTTCTCTTTAAAATATTTGACTAGAGCTCATGATTCTCAATACCATCAAAAATTACCTAATTCTGTGGCTGATTTACGCCCCCATGCAAGAACACTTCCACTTCCATGGTTCATTCATCCAACTAGATTCTTGTGACTTAAGTTTCAGAAAATTCAAAATTGACAGGAAAGTGATTGGGATGACAGAAAATTCAACATTTTTGGTTCTGAATGGGCATATAATAGTTTTAAAGGAAAAAATGAGGCATTTAATCCAGTGAATTTATGTGGAACAAGAGCTTCCTCCACCTCCATGTATCAACACAGAGGTGTTCTTGCGGGGAGGGGGTGTAAATAGGCTTCAGGAATTAGGTAATTTGGTATTTTTTTGATGGTATTGAGAATCATGAGCTCTATTTAAATATTTTAAAGAGAAATTTTAAATTATCCTCTCAAATTTGGATATTTCAGACGACTTCATTTTTTAACAGGATAATGACGCCAAGCGAACTGCTCTCAATGTACACTGCTGGTGTCTCTATAACTGTACCCAAAGTTTGAAAACACCTCCTCAATCAATTTATTTAGCCCAGCAGAGCATATTTG
>BMAO01022729.1:0-16598 GCA_019973975.1 Trichonephila clavata
TTAACTTATACAGAATTTTTAAATTATTAATTTTATTATAACTAATTAGGTACTGTTTGGATCAGGGGTGGCCAACCCGCAGCCCACAGATTCATTACAATTTTATAAAATGGGATTATTTTGTGCAATACTTTTTGTTTTTAGTGTAGTATTTTGTAACAAATAAGTCCCATAACATCTGTTTTATCATGTTGCTTCTGTTTTTATACATACTTAGAAGTGGGCACTATTGTATTACGGTTTCAAAAATTTTCCAATTCGAAAGATCTGACACAAAAGTTGTGAACGCTTTTGGATCAACTTACGCCTTGGAATCTTTTTGCGAAAACTAAATTTGTCAAACATAAATTGCACTCAACCTAATAGATGAAACCTGCAACATCAATTATGATATGTAAACACATGCATTGAGATCGACTCGCTAAAAGTAAGTAAAATAGTTGAGTAACAAATATCTCACAAATTAAAGATTGTTTAGTCATGGCATTATTATTATATTACCTATGTTTGTGTACAGGTAAAATAGTGAAAACAACAATAATAATTCATTTTGTTTAAAATTTTTACTCCAATAAATGTTTGTTTTGGGTTCAAATCTGATATAAAGATATATTTCTTTTTATATGCAGCCCGCATGATTATTATGTTTTTCTGAAGTAACCTGCAAGGTCAGTTGGGTTGGCTACCCTGGTTTAGATCATGATTACCATATTACATTCTTAAACCTTGCATGCATAATTTTAATGAAGGTTTAAATTAATTTGCATCATATTGTTTGTTTGTTTTCTTAACCATACATATTCATACCTCTGAATTTACTTAGATTTTATATTAATCTGTTATTGTTTATTAACTTTAATTTTTAAATTTTTCTGCTTTTTAATTATTTAAATTTTTTATTCTTTTCATTTTTTTTTCATGTAATATGTTGTTAATTACTGTGACTTCCTTTGTGTTGGTTCTTTACAGTGAAATAAGTAGATGATTTTTTTGAAACTCTTGAATTGTGACTTAGATTAAACATTACATTTTTCAAAATTATTTTAGTAATTCAAAAGAAAAAAATTTTATACCTTTTTCTAATTGTATATTTCTTTTTAACCTTTATTTCCCCCTGAAATATTAACAAATAAGGGAAGATCGTGCCTTAAACTTTGTTAGTCTTGCATCTTAACTTTCAAGTTTGAAGTTTGTTAATATATTATTGTGGATGCATTACTTTGACTTGCAAATTGTTTGTTTCACTTTAGTTAGATTTATTGTAATTTAGTTGTATACATAACATATATAAATATCTTTTAATAAATTTCATTGTTTTGGAAATTTATTTAGAGTTGTATTGGATCTTAATTATACTATCTAAGCAGTGCATTGAAAAAGGTTCAAGAAGCAATGACTTCCATAACTTTGAAAAGTTGTAAAACATTTTTAATGGAGATCAATATATATATTGCAAGATTCCGTCATTTCTTTTTTCAAACATTTTGTTTGTATTTGTATTAACTGTATTGTACATGTTACAGTTGTATCTTCATTTTAATTGTTTTTGCAATGTCATGAAGTGGTTGAGTCCCAAACTCTGTGTTGTTGTCAACTCATGGGTTTGAGACCTGATTCCACTAAGACCCTTGTAGGAAGGCTAATGAATGTTAAATCTATTGCTTAAAGTCACATTAGGCTAGTGTAGAGTTAAGAAAGTGGTGTGTCATCTCAAGTGTTGTCCTTGTAACTTGACCTGGTTAAAGATAATGAGATCTTGTGTCGGCAATAGTCCTTGCATTGTTTTGGAGTGTGTTGTTTAAAAATTAAATCAAACAATATTGATGATTTGTTTTAAAGATAAATTATATTACCTTGTTATTTTTTGTTTGTGCTTTAGACATGTAGTGTACTTTACTGAGTTAGATTCTATGCCAATGTATAAAATGATTATTTTCAATTCATTTAGAATATATGAAGCAAATAAATGTTGACATAAGCAGTAAAATTTTCTTTGGGTTAGTTTTTAAATGAATTAAAACTACTATACTTGGACAATAAAATAAAATATTCATGTGCTTTCAATATTTGCTTTATTTTTTCTTATAATAATATTGTGCACGGAATTTTGAATTGTGTTTTTTTTTTATATTATAATTTTTTTGTTTTTGTTTTTGTTATAACAATTTGCATTCAGAAATTCAGATGTTACTATGAGTACTCAGTGTCTGATGTTTTAGTAGCATTTATTATATACCATTTATCCTTCTTATTAATTTTAAAAAGTTTGAAATAATGTTCTTTTAACATTTATACTAACTTTTTAAAAATGATTTATTTTTTACTTTAAATGATTGAATGTGTAAAATGTTTTTCTTTTGTTAAAATTTCTGTAGGTAATAGATTTGTACGTTTAACTCTAAAATCTGCAGAAATAGCAGTTGAACAGAAGTCTGATAGTTTACTTGCTAATGAACAGCCACAATCTATCAAAGAAATTCCTAGTAAATATGATTTTCTCTCTTTTTTTTCTTTCTTTTTTTATAAATCATTATTGTAAATTATAGTATTGTCATTTTATTTTTGAGAATTTATGAGTATTATGTGTAATTTATTTTTTTAAAAAAGTAGGATAGCAATCACAGTATATTAGAAAAAAAATTCTTCCTTTTTCTGTTACAATAAATATATAGGTTCACATAAAAATGTATATATTAAAAAAATTATTTTTAATATTAAGTATTAAATTTATATCTACTGAAAATTATTATTGGCAACACTTGCATAGAATTGTTGAATTTGCATCGACTCATGCTTATGCCTACTCTATTATCCCGTTTATTATTACAAAAAATGTTTTGATCAAGTTAAGCTACCTTTTCACATATTGCACTTTAGATCTTTCTTTGTATATGCTACCGTGTTTGCAATTGGAATGTTCTATTTAAAGTATTGACCATGTGAAGGTTCAAAATTCAAATATTGGATCCATCCTTTGTATTTTTATTTATTTGCTTCTTATTTGGAGATAAATAAAATTTGGAGTTATATCTAGATTTTGTATAACTTTTTTTTTTTTTTTAAAAAGAGTTCTATTAGACAAAAACAGAGAATAGTACTTGTTTATAAATAATGAGTATTTAAATTATTTTTCATTAAGTTCTTTTTAGTTACACTAATATCTTAAAATGTTTAGATTTCAATATTTCCTAAATATGCCAATACTTTTTCCTTCTATTTCTTTTATAATCTTTTTATGAGTTATTTTTTGAAACAACTTGTAGCCTTTTCTATCTAGGTGATTTAATATTGCTGGGAATATCAAGCATCATATCCGAGAATTACAGTATTAGATGAAAAATGCTCCCAAGAGGATTACTGATTTGTGTATTTTGAGGTATTTTTAACATGTGTGGGGAATGATGAAGTGTTATAAAGTTTTTCCAAATCCTATTCTTTTAATTTTTTTTTATTTATTTAATATTTTTTTATGATTGTGTTATACACTAATTTGTATTGATTAACAGTACAATTTTTATGTAAAATCAGGTACATAAATTAAGTTTTTGCTTAACTTTTTATATTACCTGATTTTTCACAACTTATTGACATGTTTGATTTTTGGTAGTATTTTATAAAAAATTTTAAAATGTACAACAATGCAATTGGAACAGTAATAATTGGATGCAGTATGGATGAGAAAGAACAGAATCTAAGTATATTGTTTATGATTCCTTGTATCATGTACCCTGAGTTTCTATTCTGTTAAAACCATCTCCTTACATGGACTTACTACCATGATGACAAGGTTTAGTGAGCAAAGCAATTATTAACAAACAGCAGATAACTGACCACAATTCAAAATGGAACAAATTAACATTGGTGCAAAAAAATGTTAGCACCCACCATATCTAGAATATCTGTATTGGGTACAGAAGTCATTGCCCCGTATGTGTACTATCTTGATGATATATCTCAGAACATAGAATATTAGCAGGGGCACAGGAATGTTGTTAATGTTGACAGGATAATGTGCCCTTGATTGATGAGTTCAGATTAACATCGATATATACCATTAGCTACATAGGAGTGTACCATAAGTGTTAGGTCCTTTTTGCTTGTAGGGTATTTGTCAAGGTGGCATGTGTGTGTGTGTGGGGCGGGGGGAGATCACTTGGAAACAATTCATGTGAAATGATTATGTTATGGTACTTTCACAGTCAATTTTAATGTGATATCTGCTGACTTGAATTCTGGCTCTGATTCTATTTTGATTGTATAAAGATTTCATTTTGCAATCATGATCTTTTGTAACATTTTGCTTTTGTCTAACCCTGTTATTTCCCTAAACAAATGACAAAAGTAAATTATTTGTCATAGTCAGCATATATAAGTTTAAGGAATTTCTAGAATTGGTAATGTTTTGATTCCTTTTGGCCTTTATAAAACATGCAATTTTGACTACAATCTGCATAATATTAGTCTTTAAGTTTTTTTTTTTTTTTGCACATTTTGTTTAACAGAGATGTTTAAAACCATAGTAGTAATATTTCATTATATGTCAATTTTTGGTGGGGATTGCTTTTTTCTAATAATTTTAGCATCCCATATTTTATTTACTACAACTAGAACCCTGCCAATAGCTGTATCAAATATATTCACAATGAGCAAAGAAATTAATGTAACATTTGTGAATGTACCATATAAAATTCATAATTTAGTTGTATCTTAACATGACATTAAAGAGGTGCCCCCTTCCCATGTTGCTATATTATAATCATGAACACCTTGGATGAAAATTGGTTATGTTTTTGTTATTTTACTCAAAATCACTATAAATGTCTGCACTTTTTGGTATCATTCCAACAATTTTAATTGCATGTTGAAATGTATTGATGGATCCCTTACTTCCAAAAAGATTTAAATACAGGAATATGAAGCATTATTTATCATTTCAATAAAAATGTGTTCTCTTGAAATGATATTAAAACAAACAATAATAAACCTAAATAAAATGGAAAAAATATTGTCCTGATATAAATTTAATAGCTTAACTTAGTGGAGCAACAGCCCATGAGGGCCAGTGTCTACTGTGCCCAACTCAGTATATGTGACCTTGAGTCCTGAAATACATGAGCAGAAGTTTTCAGTCAGTCTGACATGAAACCTCCAGTCTTAAGTTCCCAAGTAAGCTTGGTACTCATTTATTGACCCACTGAAAGGATGAAAAACTGAGTTAACCATGCCCAACCTGGGGTTTGAAACTCAGACCTGTGAGGTGGAAGCGTGATGCACTAACCACTCAGCCGCTAGGCTATAAATTTCAATAGATCCAAAAGAACCCCCCCCCCCGAAAAAAACTTCATTAATTGGAATCATTGCATTCTTGTTAGCTGAAATGATAAAGCAGATCTTGCTGTTAAATAGCCTGAGATCCTGATTTTTCTACCAGTGGAACCACTGACGATACTCAGAAAGAGTAACCAGGCAAGTTTTAAGACTTCAATTTCTTTACCAGTGGTCTTCAAAATTTTTCGATTCATGGAACTTTAAAGTGTTTTCGGGGAACCCCGTTCCACACACTTAATTTTAAACAATATTTCAACTGGATCAACATGCTACAGATACTCTATGTAAAGACAATTTTAAAAAAGTATTATATTTGTTACTAAAATTTGTAATGTAAGTAATTTTAACTGTAATTTATTCCTTAATAATATTAATTTGTGATCCAAGTGTCATCTACTCATGCATTATTTAGTAAATGGGACATGTGCTTGCAATTTTTTACACAAACTGTCAAGCTAAGTCTTTTGAAATTGTCTACATTTAATTTTTTTATATACTTATTTTGTTTTTGTAGCTCCTCATATTAAGAAATATTTTTTGCTTAAATAGATTGTTCTGAAAAGTATTCAATGTTTATAGCTGTGTATTTTGCATGAATTTGCAACCTAAATTTAGGAGCTGATCTTGCTGAATTTACATTTGAATGGCAACCTGTTGATATATTGATAAAGTGTGTTCCCTCTCCTTCATTATAATGATTTTTTCCCAGAAATTAAAAAGGGTACTTTTTCCATTAGGGAACTATTTAGTTTTGCTAAACATTATACAAACAAGTATAAAATTATTTTGTGCAACCCAGGATAGTAAACAATATAATATTCACAATCTAATAGGTAACACATATTAAGAAAAAAAGGTTTTAATATTCTTTTATTATATTATAATAAAGTTAAAGTATTAGAAAATGAGATCATTAGGTATGAATAAAAAAAATTCAGTTTTATAATGCCTGGGATGAGAACTGTAGATACTTGTGGTTATACAAACTTTACAGAGAATGAAAATCCATTTTGAAAACACATTTATAATTCTCTTTTCAATTTTTTTATTGTAACTCGTTGAACCCCTGGGTATGCCTTGGGGAACCTTTGGGTTCCATGGTACACAATTTGTAGACCATTGATCTATACAAACTGAGATACCATGGCAGGAGATAAAAGTTTATGCTTAGATTAAGTACTCCAAAGAATGTCACAATCATAATACTAAAAAATTTCTTGCAAGTTTTATATAAATACATACTAGCATATTTATTGTGTACATGAAAAAACAAATGCAAACATTTGCAAATGATTTTATAAACATCTCTGTTAAATCATTTATGAAATTTGAAAAATTATATGTTGAGAATTAATTGCATGTCAAGATTATGGTTGTAATATTATTGATATATTCCATCACACAGTCTAATAAAGTTTGCAATTTATGTTTGGCAATATTTACTACCATCCTAAACTGTGAATAAAACAAACCTAATCTAAAAAATAAGTTCAGAGCTCAGTACAATAAGGAAAAAATATAGTAATAATTACATTTTGAGGATTATGTTTAATATGTAGAATAGAATTTTTCTTTCATGAAATCATATAAAAGGCCATAATATACAATATATTAGTATGAAATTATTTTCATTTAAAAATGCTATACTAACTGCTGTCCATTGGCAACAAAGGCTGATATTTGCATGTCAGTACCACAACTGGATGTCCACTGAGGGGTGACAAGTAGAGTTTTCTGATGAATCACATTTTATGCCCATCAGACAAATGGACGTTGGTGTATATGGCATGAAACCTCTTAAAGCAAACACTCTGCAGCCATTGTCAGAACAGTGCATGCTTGAGGCGGGAGCATTAGGGTCTGGGGGATGTTTTCCTGGCATTCTATGGGTTCACTCATCATTGTGAAAAGCATGATGGATCAATACAAGTATGCATCTATCCTTGTAGACCATGTTCTCTACTATATGTGCATTTTTTTTCCTCAGGATGATGGTATCTACCATCAAGACAGTGCAAAGTGTCATACAGCTGGCAGTGTACGTGCGTGATTCCATGAGCACCAGGTTGAGTTTACCATTATCCCCTGGCCAGCAAACTCACCTGACTTAAACCCAATCTAAAGTATGTGGGACTATCTTGATCGGGTTGTTTGCGCCATGGATCCTGACCCACGTAATCTAGCGCAGCTGGCCATGGCACTGGAGTCAGCATGACTCAACATCCCAGTAAACACCTTCAGGAAACTAATTGACTCTCTTCCGGTACATCTTGCAGCAGTCCGCTTTGCAAAAGTTGGTTATCACATTAATGTGACTGGACTGTATGTGTGAAAGGAATAAAAGTCCAATTAAGTCATGCTATTAAGTGAACTATTTGTACTTTTTTGTATCAATAATAATTTCAATTATTTAATGAAAAAATACTTAAAATTTTTTAAATATGTTTAAATTGTTAATTTTAAAATTGAATTCTTATGTCTTTGTAGTTTTTTTGGCCCATTGGTGTTTCTCCTATATCTGTTAAACCTTATTATAATGAAAGCGGCTTAAGAACTGGAGAGTTTGATGTACATTTTTTAACTCACAATGATGCTGTTCGGGCAATGGCAAAGAATAATACATGTCTAAGTAAGTACTTTGATTTTAGAACAAATGTTTGAAACAATCATAATTATGTATTCTTAGTGATTTTTAGACTTCATCTTAATGTACTGTTTTTTTATGATTGGTAATTTCAATTATTGAATAAATGAAAAATATGTACTTAAAATTTATTGGTATGTGTTCAGTTTTAATTTTCACTGTAATGTAATTATACTGCTTTAATTAGCAAACAATGTATAGAAATGTAATTGATATGAAGCAATTAGAATATTTGCAAATAACCGTTTTATTTTTTTAGGAAATAAATTTGTAGAACTTACTCTTCAAAAATAACAAACGAGGTAAGTATTATAAATATTTTTAAATGATGCTCATTGAAATATAAATGAATTATTTTCTGATATAAGCATTCTTGAGTTCTTTTTCATAATAGATTCAGAGCAATAAGAATGATGGATTCTGTAGTTTTTGTATAATTATAGCAAAACTGGAACCAAACTATTTTTGGTTTATATGTTGATATTTCAAAACAAAACTAGATATTAGGATTATATACTTAAAACTCTGTTTATAAAACTAGAATAATTCTAAGTCCTTCAAATACTTGATTATGCTTTTTATTAAAATTAAAATTCTTTTTCATTAAGAATGAAATTGTGTGAACTTTATTGTAATTTATTTAATACAAAATCATGCTTATATGTAATAAAATAAGTATCCTTGACTTGAAATAATTTTTGACTATTCATTTTGCAGATAATTCATGTGTTATGTGGCTTGTATAAATGATGAAGAAACTTTAGTGCATCACATTTATTTTATATACAAATTGTACAGTATTTGAACATTTGATGTCATTAAAACAATCCATTCACTTTGTTGTAAAATTTATTTGTTTAATATTGAAAGAAATATCTGCATGGTAATAATAAATTGGTTATAAATATTCAACATTTATTTAAATTAAAAACATATAATCATAGTTCCATACATGCATATAAAAATAAAACACCTTTATATATTTAAAAATATCTTCAACTGATATTCCTAATTTACAAAATAGTTTTTCTGGCAATATTATAAGACTTACTGAATTTCACCTCTTTTTTTAATCATGAACAAAATGAATAATTTTATTTTCTTTCAAAATTGTCTTTTTTTAAATATTCCTCACAAAATGTTAGGAATAGTTTTTCTAACTGATAGATATTTTCTTAATTATGCATGGTTTTTATCATCCAGTAGAAGAATACTTTTTGCAAATAATACTCTATTAATAACTTTTGATTTGTGTGTGTATGTTTTCTTAAGTATTTTTCTAAAAAAAATACTTCAGCATTATAAATATTTATATCTACCCAACACATTTTTGCACAATTAAGGATCGTTGTCCTAGAGAAATGGCCAGTGCTTTTTTCTCTCAGTGGTACATAAGATTTTTTACACTAAATTAGAATTCAAACTTATTTTAGATACAACTGAAAGGGACAAAATCCTAAATGCATGGAAAAAATGTTAAATTTTAAGTTGCAATACAAAAATTTCTTAGATTTTATAGCAGCCAAGGGTATCCACATTAAATGCATGTTGTGAAACAATTTAGCCAGAATGTTTTTATAATGAAAACTTGATGCCAGAGACATTGAAAGAGTTTCCTGAAACTATACACCCTTGTCACTAAAAATTAATGGAGAAGGTTTTGAAGTTATTCAAAATGAAGAGACAGCCACGAATTGATGATTGACAAACATCTAAATAAAAGTAATTGCAT
Organism: Trichonephila clavata; assembly: GCA_019973975.1. Lineage (NCBI taxonomy): Eukaryota > Metazoa > Arthropoda > Arachnida > Araneae > Nephilidae > Trichonephila > Trichonephila clavata. The sequence continues at coordinate 9,705 of BMAO01022729.1, forward strand.
TTACAATGATAATATTGTATGAGGATAAAATTCATCCATTAACTGCTAAGACCTAAACGGTATACAAATTAGAAAATTATTTTCTAAACATAGGATAAACATTACAATTCCAACAAGAGCTGAAGATCTGTTTAACTAAAACCAATAATATTATGTTAAAAAAATTGCAAAACCAAATGAGAAGTTTTAACAAAAAGAAAGACAATATCGCAAATATTTTAAATAGCAATTCATATCGACTGAAAATGCTCAATACCAAACGAAAATCTTCTTTGAATCCAAACATAACAGATATAGATTCAAACATAGTAGATTTTCCTTGTGAAAGCAACAAACTTGATTTCTCTTGCAATAAACAAATGTATTTATTAATTATTCCTTTCTACTTATTGATAATATTTTATTACAAAGTTTTTTTGAGGAATATATATGTATTGTTTTAAAAAGTTAGTTGTATATATTAAAATATAAAAATTCATGTTTTCAGTACATAAAAATTTGATGTTGTGTTCAATGCTGTTATAATTTTACTCAGTACAGCAATCGAAATCCACTAGAACAGAAATATTTCTATAAATGATTAGTATTACAAAAACATTCTTTTATACAAAGGTAGTACAATTCTCTTTGATAGATGTAGTTAGCTTAGCGAGTGATTTTGGGGTTTATTGGCGCAAGAGCCGATTTCGGCTATACTACGCCAAACATTTGTTTTAATATCTGTGGTCTAGACGGGAAGGGAAAGAAAGAATGAATTGAATGACAAGAAAGAGGGTCGAAAATAGAGAAGGATCACTAGGGTACCCCGGGTTCGTGAAGCCCGTGTTTACCAAAGACAGTAAACCCCGTGGGAAAAGGAAAAGATCACTAGGGCACCTCGGGATTGTGACACCCGTGCTCACCTAAAGAAGGTGAGCCCCCTGAGGGGATAGTTAGCTTAGCATTTGCAAGTTGAGCGTATGTTAAAAATGCTCATTTATGACCATTTTTATAATACTTTCATCCTTTAATATAAAATACTGTTTACTGTGTGGACATGCAGTGATTTAAATGCAATTTATATTTCATAAAAATATGTAATTTTGCCTATTTTTGGAATATTTTGACATACTTTGTTGTTGTTTAATACTTTTGTAAGCATGTTATTTTGATGAAGATTTTTAAAATGACAGTTATGATCATATATATATAAATAAAATGTTCATTAATGAGCTGTGATTTATAAAAAATGCTGAGAGCTTCAATGTTATATTTATCTGCATACTAAATTTGAAATAATTTATATCAGTATTTGAAGCATTTAAAACTATGGCAAATTTTAAATTATATATGAAATCTAGTTTTTTTATGTTGAATTTATTTTTATGTGAAGGCTTCTAAGAAATCATCATAAGGTATTTTTTCTGTAAGTTTTGGATCAAAGTAATCACATATATAAAAGAATCATCTTCTGATAAATGTATTTTGTGAAGTGCCAGAATTCTTCGAAATTCTGATGCTTTAATACTTCCACTGTGTTGTTGGTCTGCTCTGCGGAATGCATAGCGTAAATCTCGATAATTCTTTAGGATTTTATCTCGATTAGTTAAAAGAACTTTGCACAAACTCACTGATTCTGGGGAAGATGCAACCTATAAGACAAATAAACTATTAGTAGAAATAAACTTTATTATAATTATAATTTATATATATAATGTGCTATAGTCAACAATATTTCTATGAAGCATATTGTCTTTATCAATGGAATGTTTCTTATAAAATTTTATTGAATTCAGCAGAATATAATTTCAAAAAAAATTCAAACTCAAAAAGAAAACCATTTATATTACAATGAAAGTGTTATTTATGTTGCAAATGATTTCTACTTATAGTACCTAACATAAATAAAAATCAGTTATTCATAATATTTTTATTGTGAACCTTCTCTTAAATAAATAACCAGCTTGCAAATTGGGATTTTACTTAATAGCCACTATGTCTTGGAAGTTTTTTTGTATTGGATGTCAATCAATAAATTCTTTTGAAATTAATTTTCAAGACAGTCTTAAATAAATAATAATTTAGTTATAAATTTGATTCAAATTGAAATTTGATTAAATATGTATGGAAAAAATGAAATTCTTCTTGATATTTCTGTTATGAAATTTATCTTAGCAACTTACTTTAGAATCATTCATTGTTTTTTTGGAACCCAGAGCCAGAAGAATCTTTTTAAAAAATGTCCAATAATTAACAGGAATATCTTTCTTGATATTATATTCAGTTTTTAGTAAGTTCAAGGTTTCTTCATTTACAGTAATTCCTGTTTTAGACAAAATGTCTGGAATAAAAAAATATATGTTAGCCATTTCTATTTTTTTTCTCTGTAATAAATGTAACCATCCTAAAAAGATAGTTTCTTCAAATATTCATTCTCATTTTAGATCTTTCAGTAAAGACTCAAATGTAACAAAAATGCTTACAAATGTGTTTTATTTAATTTCTGAAAGCAATTTGTGTTAAACATGCATATTGCAACATTTTTTTGTTTTATTGATTTTTATTTATGGAATAAATTCTAATTTCTAAACTAATGTTTTTACCATAAAACTATGATTTACATTTTGAGTTTCAACAACTTAATTACAAGTTCAGGAGGAAAATGTTTCCAATTACTATGCAATAAATGTAGTTAAAAAGAAGAAATACCCATGAAATCATTCCCTCAAGTCATAAAAACGTACCTATAAAATCATTCCATGATATAAAACTAGTGTTTTCCCGGTCATTAGCTTTACAACGTCGTAGGATGTCACGCCACCGTGATTTTATTGAATCAACGAATATCTTTTCATAGAAACTGTATCCTGCTTTAAGTACATCATTTTGCTTTGGATCATTGAATACCTTAAAGAAAAAAAAAATGAACACAATAAATATTTTGCAAATTAAATATTTAGTATAATACATAAAAAATATTTCACAGTCATATACAAATTATATTTCTCATTTGGATATTGGAGTCTATGTAGCAATAGATTTTAAATAATATGATGTAACTTTTTAAGGCTTTATTTCAACTATTAATTTTAAAGATACTTATTCAATAATTTCTTGTTTAATGATTGCAGTAGAATCTCTCAACATTTTTCTATGAACCCTGATTTTCCAGTTTATCTAATTTTCATAGTTGCGCCATGTTACACATTATATTCACAATAAAAAATTATTTTAAGAGTATAATATATTGCATTAATTTACGAATAACTTGCTTTAAATGTTGTGATGAATTAAAACCACTCTACATTAAGAGTTAAAAGTTACAGATTTTGTTCCTTAAGGCTGCCTTCGCTTAATGTTAAAGAATAAGACCCGAATTTGGAATATTTTTCAGATATAAAAAAATTGAAATATTAATATAACATTTTGGTTTCACTGTCCTGCAGAGAGCACCATGTTTTGTCTATGCTGATCCATTTTTTCTGGTATTAAATGTGTTTTGCAATTTTTTTCTTTACCCTAATGGTAAATGAGCTGTCTGTTTACATGTTAAAAAGAAAAATTAATCATTTACAAAATATTTTGTAATTTTAAAAACGCTATATTATAAACAGATGTATAAATTACAATGTTGTAAAATTTTGTGAAAATTGAGAAATTTTTCTGTCTGAAAATGTGCTCCACATTTAGTTCAGGTTCTTGTACATTTGGCAAAGACTGTCTTAATTGTATAACTTTATTCTCCTTGATCATAAGTTGTTTCACTATGTTTTAGCATTGTTATACATTAAGCTTGATATATTATTTCACCATTAAAACTTTTTTCAATGCTAAGGAAGTAATGCTATAATAATTGCAGGTTTATTTTATTATTGCGAACACGGTTGAAAGAAAATCAAAACAGCATAATTTAAAATCACTAAACTACATTAAGAAGTTTGTCATTAGCTTTCCTTGCATCTGATAACAATTTTCTGGAGAAAATTTATAGTTATGATGAGTGATAAAACCTAAATTAAGATTGCTTATTTCATTTACCTATGCTATGAGAATCAGAAATACACACACATGTATATACAACAAAATGTTCAGATTTTTAAGCCATAAGAAAATAGTAAGAATATTAATATTAAATATTTCTGTGTTAAGGAATAAATACCCTTTCATTATATAACTATTTTTGACTAATCATATTAAAAACAGCCAGTTTAACAGTAAATTATTGCACCAAATGTAAAATTTCAACTGTTGTTGAAATTGTCGATATTTACTAAAGCAGTTAAATTTAAAATAATGATAAATTAGATTTTACATTTTTTTGTCTTGAAATTATTTTTATTCTTATTGTAAAGAAAACTTAAGTTACCACTGGCTTTCAATTTGCAAACTCATGAGTATTATTTGCTAACCTGATTCTGTAAAAATTGTGTATTTATATTTTAGTTCTTAAATTTCTATCTGTATTATTTTAATCTAAGAAAAGTAGATGTGTGCAATTTCTAATTCATTAGAATAAATGTATTTATTTTCATATTTGTAATCTTTTTCTATTCGAGTATGATCTAGCTGTTTAATTAATTAATAATTTAAATCTCATGAAAAGCCAAATAATTTAAGTTTGAATGAAATCCAGACCATAAATACATTTCTGTGACAATTAAATTTGTTTTCAAACTGTTCCTGTAAGATTATCGAAATATTTCAGATTTTGGAATTTTAGAGGAGGGATTTTTACATAATTTATGCTGAAAAAAAACCAATAGATTTTTTTCTCTTACAAGTAAAATTACTAATATTTAAAAAATAATAATAGTTTTATAACATTTATGTTTTTTTTCTAATGTTTGTTTTACTTACACTTTCTTGCTTCTTTGAATTAATACAGTTGTTGCTTGTTTGTGCATTTATTTTTGCATTTCCATTACTATAACTCATTTCTGAATGCACCTTTGCATTTCCAAAATTGAGTGATCTGTATTGTTTATACTGTTCACTTGTTAGAACGCTACAACCTTGACCTTCAACTACTAAATTAGAGGTATTTTTATTCTTAACTGATTCACTGCTATTTTTACTTTGTTGTTCCCATGAGTGCTTTGTAACAGCTGACTTTGGTCTGCTTATTAAATTATGATATGAGTTTGAGCTCGCAATTGATGATACAGATCCTGCTGTCTTGGGTCTGTTTTTCATACCATTTATGGAATGAGATGACTTTTTTGATGATATAGAAAGTACAGGACTGCTTGTGCGAGAAGATATATTTGATTTATCACAGGTAGAATGAACACTGTTGTCTTGAATAAAGTCATTCAAAAACACTTCATACTTCAATAATCCTATTTCGTTTACAGGAAGCATATTCCATAACAAATTGAGCTGAAATTTAATGGAAAAAAATAAACACATCTAATTTGATAATAAATAAATATTTTTTTATAAGAAAAATTTAAGGGTTTCAACAATAAGAACAAATATGTAATGCAGATTTTTTTTAACATTAATATCCCAATTTTAATTTGTTAAGAGTTCTTTTTAATAAAAATAATGAAAATTAGATGAAATAAATAATATGGATTAAAACTTAATAATTTATTGGAACTTAAGAGTATTTCTATCTATTTTTTAAAGTTGCTAAAGGTCAAAACTGGAAAAAAAATTCTATTTTTAGTATTAACAAAACTTATTAATAAATAATATCTTTATACATTAATTTTGAATTAATTTTCAACTCTGGAATTTAAATTCAAAACTCAATGGTAATCTAAAATACCATTATGTAATGGTTATCTAAAATTTAATTGTATTTATTTTAAAAGTGGATATATATATATATGTTGTGGGTAGTATATAAAAAAGTTATAATTATCTTCCTTGTTGGTATTCAAAAAATAAAATAATTATCATTATTTTGAACATACATACACATATGAAAATAATAGATGTATTAAATTTCAATTACCTGTTCATCTGTCATCCTACAAATATATTTACTTATTACTTTTGAAAATACTTCTTTTTTCACAATGCCAGCATTGCAATAATCATGATTTTTAAATTCTTCCAAAAAAATTTCTTTTTGAGCTCTAACTGCTTCTTTTACATATCTTAACACTTCTTTATTGCTCAATCTTTTTGCAATCGCATCTTGAGCTGTAGTAAGCTTTTTTACAGAAACCGCCCATTTTTCTTCATTCTACATGGAAAAAAAATGTCTTTGTTACAAAATTGTAAAATCCATTTACTGAAAAAAAATGTTTGAAGCAAAATTATAATTTCCCTTTTTAAATCGGGAGGAGTGAGTATATTTATTGTATTTGAATTTTTAAGATAGAAAGGGAGGTGGGGCCCAGAAAAATTTACTAATTATATACCATAACTGAACTAAACTCAGTGATGTAACTGCCCATAGAGTGCCAAAGCCTGCTGTGCCTATCTCAGTTTTCGTGACCTTAGGTGCTGAGATGCATGAGCAGATGTTTCAGTCAGGTGGTCAGTCTGACGCCAAGACCCCAGTGTTTAGTTCCCAAGCAAGCTTGGTACTCATTTATTGACCCACTGAAGGGATGAAAGGCTGAGTCGACCTTGCCCAACCCAGATTTTGAACCCTCGACCTATGGCATGGAAGTGGGATATGCTGCCACTGGGCTTCATACTTATAACAAGACTTTTTATGCTATAATCAAAAGTAAACTTAAAAAAAAAAAAACGGAAAAGTTATTTTTATACAAATAAATATTACAAAGTGTAGATTGCAATAATTGTGAAATTCAAACTGAAATAATGTCCAGTAGTAGAGATGAATGTATATATGTTTTGGCCATGGTAGCTCAATGGTAATCAAAAATTCATGGCTATTGAGTCATGAGTTGGAATCCTGACGCCGATGAAGACCTGTGCAGAAGGGCTGATGCA